>BQKZ01001449.1:2363-15359 GCA_036244855.1 Temnopleurus reevesii
TTTACGAATGAATGTTAGAGTGTGACCTTTAATTGCATTCATTAGTTGTATTGAAAGGCGTAGATGTGAGGAGTGTATAATGCATTGAACATTTTAACTAAGATATAAGCTGTCAAGTACATTTTGACCTACTCACAATATTTTCCTCAACATGCTCATGTTGAGGTTACGTATTTTAAGTAAAATATGTTATGTTCAAGGCAACAGAATATGCTGGATAAGATATCAAAATCTAGTTTTTAATTCCAAGTAATTGAAGAAAACTAGGGACTTTGATACCATAACTAACTTTGTAAAGATTAATTGCATTGTAGGGTAATCTTTGGAAGAACACATTCAAGATAACCTTTTGTGTTGAAATTAGATCCGCGAATGAAAATTTGAATTACAAAGTGAACCAGATTATTGGCCATCAAATGGAATTATGGGTTTTCTGGTTACACCCTCCGAAAAAAGTACTCTGTAAGTCCCCTTATAAGGCACATAACTATATTTGAATTTTAGTAACTCTAGAACTCGAGAACTGTTTACAGTACAAAATTACGACCACAAAATTGGGGTTTAGGAAAGACAAAATTGAAGCCTATGATATGTTTATGTGTATATGCCTTTATCATGCATACAAGTATTAATGTGATTTTTAGGGACCAGCCTTCTAAACAAGCCTCGTTTCTTTGCTGGTCTCTATTTTTTCATTTCTTTTGTCATATTACCATCATTGTTTATGACTGTATACATTTGAATTCTCAAAAAAACCCTGAAAAATAAAATGATTTGATTTGATTTGAAAGCGGTACGAAAATCTTCTTTGATATCTGAGCTATATATAGGATTTTCCGGCCAAATTCACAGGATTTTCATTTGAATCAATACTTTTTGCATTTGAATTAGCGTAGATCGTTTTTGCCGTGCAAATTGTCATTCAATTTTTTTATTTTTTCATCACATTTGCGACGTTTGTCGAATATTTGTGAGGTCTTATCATTCGATTGAGAAACGAGTCAGTGAGCATTCAAAATAGTCAGTGATCATCGGAGCGTCATTTCTAGCTTTTAAATTTAGCGGCTGGAATTCTTTTTCTGAAAGATATCATTCAAGTTAAGAATGCAGGGGAGTAATACAGGGGAATGCATGGTAAGTGTTTTACAATCTAGGGAAATGTTTAAAAAATGAATTTACGAATGAATGTTAGAGTGTGACCTTTAATTGCATTCATTAGTTGTATTGAAAGGCGTAGATGTGAGGAGTGTATAATGCATTGAACATTTTANCGCGCCCCTTCGGTTACCTAAATATTTCAACCGAGGACATACGACATCATTTTAACGTATACCAAGATTCTGTTCACTAAAATGAATACGCTAGGCATATTTTGATGTTTACGAATGTATGTTAGAGTGTGACCTTTAATTGCATACATTAGTTGTATTGAAATGCATAGATGTGAGGAGTGCATAATGCATTGAACATTTTAACTAAGATAAAAGCTGTCAATTACATTTTGACCTACTCACAAAACATTTTCCTCGGCATGTTAGGAATACTTGTAAGTTAAATATGTTTGACATAAAGTTCAAGGCAACAGAATATGCTTGATAAATTATTGAAATAACTATGTTTCTTTCCAAAGAATATAATAAAATTTAGAACTTTACTCCAATAACTGTTTTTGTAAAAAATGTTTAATTGCAATGTCGGATAATTTTAGGAAAAAAATCAAGAGAACCATTGGTGTTGAAATTAGATCCGCGTATAAAAATTCGAATTCACAAATTAAACCTCGAATATCGGACATTAGATAAAATTATGAATATTCTGGTTACACCCCCAGATAAAACTACTGTGCAAGTCCCTCTAAAATCCCTAATTTAAACTAAAAATTCTCAGTGTATGGGTTATTTATCTAGTTTTAGGATGAGTTGTTTAATGCAACCCCTTTATGACCAGCATGGGGACCGCTTTACATATAACATCAGTCTTTAGAGGAAACTTAATATATTAATTTTATTTTGGCAACTCTAGGACTCTATTAGAACTCGAGAACTGTTTACAGTAAAAAATTACGACCACAAAACTGGGGTTTAGAAATAAAAATTGAAGCCTATGGATGAAAGTGGTACGAAAATCTTCTTTGATTTCTATAGGTACATAATATATTTGAAAATAAATCACCTTGACTTCCCCTTTGATTGATATAATATTTCCATGCACTGAATTGCACGGAAGTGTGATCAAAAGCTAATGCCCCAGTCACATAGGAGCCCCGACTGAATACTCCTCAACACGACTGTTTGGGGACAGTTAACTGAAAACTGAAGAAACATGTTCCATCAAGTTGCTTCCGGGATTCTATGTGACTGGGGCTAAAGATCGACTCACAGCTTTGTGTTTTAAGCCTGCGTCGGTCTGCTTTTTCAAAATTAAATACGCTCCCAAAGCGCACAGTATATGTGGATCAGACGGTATATTAGCGTTCAGCTTGCGCTCAAGGAGCGTACGCCGAACGTCAGTCCACCGTATGACCTGCGTCATTCTGCGTCCAGGGAGCGTTTAAACAAACCGCTGGGCTGAAGCAGGCTAAAACCCAAAGGTATGAGTCAGTCTATAAGATGGCACATTCAAATGCATAATGAACACATCCGCGGTCGTCTCGAACAAAAAAGTGCCCTTCGAGATGTTTTTCATCAAAGCCCGCCTCTCAGAAACCACCCTTTTTATTATTGTGATCGTCACAATGGATAAAAGCTCTTTATATCAGTGTTATAAGAGCTAAAGGTAATGGATGCAAAATCTGTATTCACCTTCGCATATTAAGAAGCGTAATAGGAGCTCTTCACCAGTACTGAAAGTTAATTAATAAAATGTTTTGATAAAGTCAACTAGAAAATTTATCAAAACGTATATCAAATTCTCTTTTCTAAAGTGGGTCGTTGCATGGCAGCAAATTGAGCAACGCCAGTTTGTCATTGCTCTACAACTCTCTTGTTAAATGTTTAAACCCCAGTCACGGCCCCGGAAGCAACACGATTCAACACGACTTTTTGTTCCACAGGCAGCTTTCTGTGAATAGAACAAAGAGTCGTGTTGAATCGTGTTGATTCCGGGCTTCTGACTGAGGCCTTAACACGGTAGTAGCAATAATTCCAATCTTTTAACTTATTTTGGTATGACGCTGCCGGAAATCGAACCCTAGACCTCCTGGTTGTGAGGCCAGGACTCAACTGATTTAGACAATACACCGCTTATTATACGACCTGTATGAGTTCATGGCGAATTTTCCGACTTACTACAGTTTAGTTCGAGTCACATGAGGAACTTTACGCGATTTATCACGAGTTATGGCGATTGCCTGTTTAAGGTAACTCGGCGTTCCAACTCTCAGATCTCCATCACATACGTTACGACCGGCTTACGATCCGATTTGGGGAGCGTTAACATGTTCATTTTGACAAATAAAATCTACCTCATTCTTTTCTGAAGACTAATATGAATACTAAACGTGTAATTTCAAAGTATTGGCCAGCTTTGTTGGCCAGATATAGGGTCCAAATAAGTTTCAAATCGTAGGCAATGTTACACGATCTGGCATGTGGCCGAGTACTAGAAATGGTCTTAGTTATCCTCTTCCTGCTAAGACGTCTTGACTTCTTGTGCCACCCTCGTAACATAGAAATTAGAGTTGACACGACTATGTTAAGAGGGTGGCGCAAGAACTTACCATGAAGAGGATAGCTAAGACTATTTCGTGCAATTGGCCCCTGATGACTTAATTCTCTGACCGCTCCGACTTCCATATGAGCCGGAGCTGCTTTGATGTTCCTTCCAACGAGAGCGTTCGCATTATGCAATTTTGTCAAGTTTATTATCAATCTGAGTATTTAGAACTTCTATCAAATATTCATCATATGTCTGAATGCATTTCAGAGATACTATCATACTTTCTTCTAACATGGGATCGTAAGCTGCTCGTTACGTGTGCGGGGGCTTGTTATTTAAAAATAAAATCATCAATTCAGGCTGGCTGACCTATTTTATTACATTCGGATTGATGAGAAAACAACAAAGAATTCAAAATATAAAGAAATTAATGCCCCGGTCACATAGGACCCCGGAAGCAACACGATTCACCCCGACTCGTTGTTCTGAGGCAGTTAACTGTGCATCAACAAAGAGTCGGGGTGAATCGTGTTGTTTCCGGGGTCCTATGTGACCGGGGCTTAAGGCAGGACCGATCAAGATCTCAATGAATATTGAATACAGTGCATCATCATGATCATGGACGCCTTATTACTGCACAGTCTGCATTTAGGTCATAGGGGGAGTTGCTCAAAATCAACTGCAAATCAACTGCAACTTTGCGAATTGTAACGCGCATTTTCATTCGCGCACGGTATGTGCATTTAACAAGACACGCATGAAACAATGATTTTGATTGGCGCGTTCCGATCAACTGCAAATTGCGATCAATTGCAACTTTTGAACAACACCCCCATAGTTTGACTTTTAGCTATTTTCGGAGCATTAAACGTTGAATTTAAAGCCTAATTTTTTCACAGTTTAGTTCATGCACGTCAATCAACTATTTAAGCAGCATTTAGGATCTAGCAGGTCAGAATTGTCTAAAAGCCATTGTTTAACATTGTTTTCATTAAAAAAATTCTCAACTGGCAGATGATAGAGGTTATCTGAAAGATTGATGGTGCATATAGACTAAACTGGGAAAATATAGGCTTTAAAATAAACGTTTAGTGCTTGAAACAAACGAAAATGTAAAACGCCGCCTCCATCTATAGGCTTTGTACTGGAATTAATGCGTGGGCCCTACGCTTTAATTCAATGTTCATAGATATTTTGATAGTGCATGTATAACTTTCTTTATTTTTGCATCCGCTGTTGATTTTTCATCTATCTGAATATATTTAGATAAGACAGACAGCTTGGTTTGAGATATTTTTTTTTTAAATTGTGCAACCACAATGTTAACAGTGTCTTTAAAGCTCAAGTACAGTTCTGGTAAAAGCAAATATTTTTATCACCAGATTTTGTCTTAAAATCTATATGAAATGAAATATAGTATCATAAATATATTTCACAAAAGATTGTGCGAAAAATAAAAGAGTTTGGGACAAGCTATAACCTAAAATGTGCAATTTCTTTGAGTGTGGCTCTGCACCACACTATTTCAATATTGTCTTTCTTGATAAAGGAAAAATTCCCATGCTCAGAATTGGATGAAAATTTCAGAATTAAATTGTTATGTATATTCCTATATCATTCTATTGTCAAATCTCGGAAATAACTTTGTATATGCTCGATAACGAGCAGAATATTGCTATAACCAAGAGAGGGCGCTAAATATGATTTAACGGTCAAATTAAAATTTTCAAAAGAATCAGTACGTAAAAAAATATGATATGGTCTCAAAATGTGTATAAGAATTACATGCCATGATAAACATCCCCAAAATTCACATTTCTTCATCTTTACCAAAACTATACTTGGGCTTTAAACAAAATATATATATTTAAGGTGGAAACAACGTTCCAGTTTGTAGAGAGATGACAAGGGGCTATAGAAACGACAAATATGCACACTATGAAAAAGACTTCGATTGGATGTTTCCAATGTCATCCATCCGATTGTTTGTCCTAGTGCAATATTATTCTTTAACCTTTTCTTTTGGTCATATAAATAAAGTTATTCATTCTTTTTGTGGGCGTATTCTTCTCGCAGAATATTGACCTAGATCAATGTCATCTTTAACCGAAAGAACAGTAAACATCATCCTAGCTATTTCAATAAATTTAACTCGAATTCAATGCCCCCTTTGTATGCTATCTAATTCGGGAACGGCTTACGATTGTGGTATTTGAATAGCTGGAAACATGACGTACAGATCTGTTTATTAGGATGATTATTCGAAGGTCTTTAAAAATATGTAAATGTTAAATTCCAAAACCATTACAACGCATGAATGAATATAATGCATACAAAATTCAGACTATTGCATATCGGTGCTTGGTACACATTTTATTGTAAACTAAATGTTCGTACATAAACCATAATTTAGATACTTAACCGACTGAGACAATTGATCACACCATCTTTCTTAAATGTAGGACTTATACACTCTCAAAGATTTGTGCAAATGTGTAAGCCCTGGTCACATAGGGCCCCGGAAGCAACACGATTAAACATGACTCTTTGTTCGGAGGCAGTTAACTGTGAATTAACAAAGAGTCATGTTGAATCGTGTTGCTTCCGGGATCCTATGTGACCGGGCCTTACCCAACAATGCCCAAGATACTGTCCTCACATTTATTGTTTCAAATGTCCAACTTATGGCGGAAGTTTGCATTTTCACTGGAAGTTAGGCATATTTAAATCTATAGTCGTGTCAAATATGTCCAGCTTATGGCTGAATTTGGCAATTTCACAATGAGTTGAACATATTTGGACCAATATAGTTGTGTGAACAATATCTAGCAAAGTGGGTAAACGGGTAAATTGGGTAAACTTTTGCCAAACTTGTTTTCTAAAGCCCCGGTCACATAGGACCCTGGAAGCAACACGATTCACCCCGACTGGTTGTTTTAAGGCAGTTAACTGTGAATTAACAAAGAGTCGGGGTGAATCGTGTTGCTTCCGGGGTCCTATGTGACCGGGGCTTAAAGAGAGTAATAATGATTATGGCAGATTTTTTGGCATTTTTTGTTATAATGGGGGCACTAGGATGATTGAAAATGAATCTAAATTCAATGTTGAATCTACATTGAATAAAATATTGGAACATCCAAAGCGTACAGTAATCAAGTGTTGTTTTTGGTTGACGATCGAAAACTAGTATCATTCCCACGACCTTCTACAAGTTGTGCACTATGCTCGTACGACTTATTTCGGATCCATGATATCATGATCTACAGCAAATATCCTGGAGTGGGGGTACACAAATAGCTCTGCAGAGTGTGAGTGTAGGCTGGGCATGCAATCATATACCTCATTTTTCAGCTGCAGTACAATGTTACAACCTTGTACAGAGAGGGATCTGGCTGTGGTGAATGACGTAGCTTTTGCATGTGCCAGACATTTAGGTAATAGTTGTGTGATGATGATGATGATGATGATGATGATGATGATGATGAAGATGACGATGAAGATGATGATGAAGATGACGATGCAGATGATGATGATGGTGATGATGATGATGATGATGATGATAAGCTAATTGGCCTATATGATTTTGCCCATCAAGTCGTAAAATTGTGAGGCATACATCATTGGTGATATGGAAAGATTATGACATGCAGCTGACGAAAGTTTATAGTGATTACACAAAGGATGCACATAAACATGTTTCCTTCAGTATGATCGCCAAACTCAGTCCCTCTAGGCTCAGTGACACGACTGCATTTGTAGCTAGAATATGCTCGTTCATGGAGCGTCATTGAGGGTCGTCAGACATTGGCCTTAAACGCAAAGGTGTCAATCCGCCTTAAAGGTCATTTCACACAATATGATACGCAACACGGATGAACACAGTAGTGATGCCGGTGCCAATACGATCTTGACTAGGTGCTAACACGTTATCAACACGAAGCAAAGTGCCAACTTGGAAATTGTCAAACAAGATCACGGTGCCGACACGAAATAAAGATATGAAAAAGGAGCTAAATCTATCTCTACATGGTCTGTACCATGAGTTACACGTTTTCAAATGGGATATCGCAGAGTGAGTACGGTGCTACGAACAAAAAAATAGCTCGAAATTTCGCGAGTCGTTGGGAGGGGCTTCCATACATTTGCTCGAAAGGATAACACGTTTCATAGCTCCGTGATTCACCGTGTAAACTTTAAACTGAAGCGTGTTAACTTGCAATAAAACTCTGATGACAGTGTTCATGCCGTGTACACGACCTGTTGCTCCTTGGTTTTATGAACAGTGCTTATAATTATGTGAAAGGGCTTGTGACCCACGTAGGCTCAGTCCCGTCGGCCAATTTTGAACATGCTTTTCAGATCCTTTTTGAATGACTTCATAGTCGTAACATAAATTATCGGATTCACACAAGAATTGCAGGTCGCAAGGATGACAGTGATGTAGTAAAACACCCCTTCAAAATCAATGGAGCCGCCAAGATTGTACTGCAGGAAGTACCATTGGTTCGGAGTCCAGCATATAATGTACGCGAGATAAACAACGAGGAGGACCTTTGTGGTGTTTAGGCGACGGATGACCGCGCTGTCTCGCTGCTCGACGCTAACCGCGTCCGTCGGTTCACCGCGGTTACGTTGGCGGTTGAACCGCACCTCACGCGGGGTGCCAACTTCCCGTATACCGCTGCTGTTCCCACCGCCGCCGGTCAAATCATTCGACCGCGCGCCTTGATGGACTCGCTCTAACTGCGCGCATCCGCTTGCTACATTGGCTTCCGATACCTGTGGTGGAGCTGCGACGCTGGAAATTGAATTTGGACTCCATTCTGCAGCTACGCGATTCATCCGCAGAAACTTTCTCGCGATGAACACGAACGAAAACGTCATTATGCAGATGGGAAAGAAATACTCCCAGAAAAATAAGAATACCGAGAGGACGTTTATAGGCGTGGTGCGGATGGGCTTCCTGCAAACGCCATCTGCAAATACCCGCGTCAGGGCGTTGTAAGCTATATTGAACACGGGACCAAACACCCAGCACATTACAGCAAGTACGAGTGTAGTGGAGCGTTTAAAGTAAGCAATATACGAAATCGGGTGCAGAACTGCGAGGTATCTCTCCACGGATATTACGGTCAAATTGAACGAGGAGATGGCGAAGAAAGACCACAAAAACACATTGGACTCCCACAGGAGACAGTACGCGTATCCTAGAGTCGGCGTAGAGGGCGGTTGAACTTCTAGAAGACTGTTCAGTGTTAGCGATATTAGGAATAATGACGTGATCAAATCCACTAGAGACTGGTTTAGGATTAGGAAATTGGTGTGGTTCTTAGCTGTGCGTTGTTTTAGAACGATGAAGCTTATAAGATTCCCGAAAAAGCCAAAGAACCCGATGACAACTTCAAGCGAAAGAACAACCCTCAGCCCAATGTTTTTATGGTCAGAAATGGAAGTTGTGGTTGAATTCTTCATTTTTTATTTAAACTGTAAAAGTCTTATTTGGCTGGAATCTTTAATTGAAGTCTTAATGCAATTTTAGAATCCTTCTGAAAAGCATTTCAATTTGTTGAATAACAGTCTTGTTTTTATTGGAGAAGAAGACACAAAGTTCGCGACCGAAGACACACTGCACATTAAAGCCTCTTAGTCTAACAAAATTTGTCATCGAATTCACCACCTTTAATCACCTGTGAAGAAAAGAATTGAAAGCATGGATTATTTTATTATCTGTTAAAGAGGAGCTGTACTTTTAAATGATTCATTGCAGAAACATTTGACTAATTACATAAAATGGTCCTACTGTAGCTATCCTAAGGGTCACAGCTATCCCTCTAACGTGAGTTACACGCTGATAGGTCTATGCTGAGGGCGGTACTAGAAGTTAAGACGTCCCAGCAATATAGCTGAAACTATTCCATGCAATAGGCCGTTTAACTACACACAAATGTTATTCAATCAATGTATGAAAACTGGGTTCCAAGTATTGTAGACAGATGTCGTTAAGGAACTACGACAACACCGTAAGGTTTCGACATCACTACCAAATCGCAAGATTTCTTATGGTGTCATCGAAGTTTCGTTAACTGTGTCACGTTCCAGATCACACTCGAAGCTTTGGACGACCTCTTATGGGCGCAACATACCATTCAACACGCACTTAAACGCGGACGATACACAACAAATAGGATCTTGTAGGTGCAGAATATATATTAGCAGTAGTGCGCAACCGTGGGTGTAAGGTATGGCCGGGCCGGGTCACCGGTGAGAGGCATCCATTTTTTTTTCTATCGTAGTTTCAAGTTTCGCTAACTACATGTAAGTGTGAACCCCATCAAAGTTTCCTTGTGATTAAGATGAATAATTTTTATGATCGTAGTTAGTGAAACTTTAAGTTTTTGGATGAGTGTAGACATGACGTATTTCATAAATTACAACTACCATAGCAACCAACCAACAATTAATTATCATTAAGGATTTGATTGAATTCGCCACTATAGAGATACGTGTAATGTCATTATAAAATGATCAATTGATTAATAATGCTAATGGTATTAACTGTGAGGTGTATCATTGTACACCACGTATTATGTGAGGGTGATATGTGTACGTGAAAAACTCCACATTTCTATGTTTTCACCTCCACTCCATAATGTTAATATCAAACCCGTATTCTGACACTTGGGCCCGTATTCCGATAGCGAGGTTTAACTTAATCCTGGACTAAACCATTGTTATTTAGACCCGAGCTATTCAAAAGTTAAACCAATGGTCTAAATAACAATGACTTAAACCTGTGTTAAGTTATACCTCGCCATCGGAATATGGGCCTTGGTGTTTATGTGTAAGTAACACTGAAAGAATTGAGTAACCACTTAAATATAGATCTCGATAATGTACCTGCCATACTAATCGCACAGACAATGTTTTATATAGATAATGAGCACGTGCATGTTATGAAACCGAGCTTTAGATAAAGTTGTTTAAGTATTTTCCACTTTATTGCGATTTCCTTAATCACAATATCATGAAGTAGATTCCTTTTAAGTAATAATGAACATCGGAAAACGAACTCATTTACTGTTTTTAATGTTCTCTAGGCTTAGCAGACTACTAACTTTGCTTTTTAAACAAAATAAAAACAGACGATAAAAAATGATACATGAAAAAGAAAGAAAATGTTTCAACACGATCCCATTCATTATCTGTACAAAAGTCATTCCACTGTTCCTCCAACAATGTCGGAGAATTTAGAAATAGCTGTAAAACAACCATTAAATATCCAAGACGTAAATATTCAATATTGAATGGTAAACGCCTTTAAATTCAAATCTAAATAGTTGGTTAGTTACTCTCCCATCTAAATTTATGGAACAGTTTACTTTTTTGCTTTCCATCCAATCAAATACCAAGGTTACAACGAATGCAAAACTAGGCAGCGCTACTTGTGACACAAATAAAGAAATCTGATCCAATATCTACTGTTCTGAGAAGTCTTTATCATGAGGCATTCGCACAAATTGCCTATCCTCTTTCTGCTAGGACGTCTTCACTTCTTGTGTCAACCTCTTAACATAGACATGAATGTTGATACGTCTATGCTAAGAGGCTGATACAAGAAGTTAAGACGTCTCAGCAACAAATGGATAGCTAAGGGATCGAGTGTTGCTCAAAATCAACTGCAAATCGACTGCAACTTTGCAAATTGTAACACGCATTTTTATTTGTGCACGGTATGCGCATTTAACAAGACGCGCATGAAACAATGATTGTGATTGGTGCATTCCAATCAACTGCAACTTGCGATCAGTTGCAACTTTTGAACAACACCGCCTAAGACCATTTCAAGTTTAACCCTCTGCTTTGCACCACCGCATCGCTAAGACTGTCTCGAAAAGATGGGACTTTATATGTAAAAAGTCAATGCAAACTGTATTTTCGGTCAAAAGTAATAAATCTATTTTCATTGTGCCTAACATTGCAACCAAATCATACGGTGAGACCTGTCTTTAATTTAGGCAGACTTACACCTTTTGCGTTTTAGCCTGCGTCGGCCCAGCATTTCTTAAAATAAGGAAACGCTTCCCAAACGCAGAGTATACGCTGATCAAATGGTGGACTGACGTTCGGCTTGCGCTCAAGGAAGCGTATGCCGAACGACCGTATACCGTATGACCTGTGTCTTTCTTCAGCTCAACAAGGTGCCTTCTATTGCTCGAAATGGCGAGAAGGCGACTTTCATAAATTCACTTTGGCAACCTTGTTCAAGATGAAATGCAAGAAGGTGACTTGTGTAAGCTCGCCTTCGGAGTTCACATATAAGCTGTCGTATACATGTATATGTCATAGTTTCTGGAACCTTAAAGGGGACTTCATTAAGACATTGATGTGTGCCCAGTGGATGAAAAAAAATACAGTGGTCAATCTGTGAAATTTGAGCAAAATGTGACAATCCATTCAAAAGTTATGGCTGCCAACATGAGAGAACTCTCCATTCACTTTGTACTCAGAATTTAACATTTTCTTCTTTTTCTAGAAAAGTAGACAAAATTGTTCTTTTCTCTTCAAGTAGGATATGGACATTTTGATTCTGCATGCATTTCAAAATGAATATTGTTGATTTATTGTCTACTTTTCTAGAAAAAGAAGAAAATGTGAAATTCTCTGTACAAAGTGAATGTAGAGTTCTCCATGTTGGCAGCCATTTTGTGTCTGTATATTGCCAATTTAAAGAGCCCGTGAGAGGTTTAAATAAAAGCTTTGAAAATTCATAAATTTTAAATGGAATGTTAGATTGTATTTTTCTTCTTCCACTGAGAGTGCATCAATGTCTGGGTTAAGTTCCACTTTAAGATTTCGGCTCTTTAGCGTAAACCTAACTTATGTTTTGTTGTTAATATTGACCATAATTCGTTGTATACTTATGGCCTCGTGATACAAGAACGCTTCGGGTGGGATGGCAGTGTGCGTCACTGCAATGCATTTTTGTGAAATGCAATACAACAGCTAATGTATGTTGACCTCTTTGCACGAGTTTCAACTTGTTACCGTGTAATTTTCTGATAAAAGACGGTAATTAAACAGAGTTAGAAATATGAAGAACAAAATGACTGCGTCAGAAAGTCAATATTAGAACAAATTAACTTATGCCACAAGTTAATATCATATTTTGCAGGTGCATTACAGGCGCGCACCCAGGATTTTCATACCCGGGGGGCTGAGCCCAAATTTGGCGCCCCCGCCCCTCCCCGCTAAGCTGACAACCAAAATAAAAAAATTCCTTACCTCAAATTTGGCGCCCCCCGGGGGGCTGAGCACAAATTTTGCCGCCCCTGCCCCTTT
>BQKZ01001449.1:27282-41722 GCA_036244855.1 Temnopleurus reevesii
AAATTGCTTGCTATTTCTGTCAAATTAAAAAATCGATATGCACGACACGCAAGATATCGTCTAATTTGAATGAAATGTTTACTTATTTGGTCAGAGTTAGTTTGAAGTTGACCGGGCAAACCTATATTATATCCTCAATATTCAATCCGTCGTAGCCTTAATGGACATCTGAGACAAGAAACAATTATTAGGTCGTAGGAAATATACTTCAAGCCAACTCCCTCTAACAACCCATAACATCGAAATGAACTTACCGGCCCGTATTCTGATAGCAGGTTTAACTTAAACTAGAGTTTAAATCTATGGTTTAAGTATGGGAAGCCAAAAGAGTCTTGAATCTATAACAGTTGGTGTTTAATTTACCATCTCATTTGGCACTCATAGTATTAAAAACTGTCTTGGAATAAAAGCTGAAATAGTTTTCTACATTATTAGAGCATGGGAAAAGAGAGCAGTTGACATAAGAATTATTCAGTTTAAATAACGTTTTGGCAATTTGGGCTTCCCATACTTAAACCACAGATTTAAACTCTAGTTTAAGTTAAACCTGCTATCAGAATACGGGCCATCATGTTTTAAATATAAAAATTCTGTTAGCGTTTGACTAAAAGTTTTGGAGTTATCATTAAAGCATGGTTGAAAACAGCTAGAAGTAATTTCAAATCTCGGCACTGTCAGTCATAGCCTTTCATATATTTGCTTTGTATTATGTGAATACACTTTCTTGCGACTTTTGGTGATGAGTGCAGAACAGAAAAATTTGAAAGATTGTCATCATTTATACAATTAATGTCACTCATAATTGCAATCATTGTCACTTTTTGCACAATCAGCGTCACTTTGTTTACAATTACAATCATTCCCTTCAATTATAATCAACTACTACATCATTTTCGTCACTTTTTCATGCCAGAAAATAATCACATATCTTTCAATTATAAATGTGCAATGAACGACTTGGGAGATAATTGTCGTTACCATGCGAAAGTTTAAAACAATACGAAGCATAGCAAAAGGAATATGACAGTAATTATGAAGGAACCTGTGAAATTATTGGGAAAATAATAAAGAAAGATGATGAACAAACATACTTGTCATATGTAGGCAAGAAGGTGAATATTAAAAATGATAAAGTTATTGCCAGATCAGATACCTTAACTTCATAAAAAAGAGAAAAAAGAAAGTACATTTGAATAAAGAAGAAAAGAAAAGCAAAGAAGCAAACTGCATTTAGCTTATCAAATGCACTGTCGCAATGAAACTTACAACAAATCATCATAGCCGGTCGATTCGAGAACGTTAATGTTCGACAGACCTTTTCGTCATCTCAACACAGATGGCGTATATCTAAACCGAGACGGCACAATCTCGTGGGCACATCACTCTCGCAGAAAATATATCTTCCGATTCCTGTCCGCGCGATTCGAAACTTCGAGAAAAAAAAAAGGAGAGCCACTTTGAGTGCCCCTCCCCCACCTGACGCCAATTGTATAACAATAATATGCAAAATACATTAGAGAACATGTAGTTCCACGACCGCTATCGAAGACATTCAGGTTAAACATCCATGCTATAACTTTTCCTTCATCATTTGAGAGAAAATATTCTCATTTTCGAAACTTATGCTGACATATCAAGTGTAGTTATTCAGCTCCAGAAATAAAATGCAATTTTTTACAGGGGCGTCCATCGGTGAACGGGAGAGGAAGGCGGTGTCATACAAGAAAAAAGTAACATTCATTAGCAACATGATATAATCTATCTCCGTAAAATTAAGTCGAACGCCAATTGAATGGTCCTTTGTAATGCTTTTCAATTTGGAACCGGCTTGTGATTGTTGTTTCCGAACAGTTCAATACACTGCTTACGGCTCTATTGTCCATGACCCACTTTATTTTCTTCTTCTTCTTCTTCTTTTTTTTTTTGTACAGTCCACTTCAACGTGTATTACGTACAGGTTTTTGTAATTGTCTCCTCTAGCGGAGTTGGATGGTCTGCACTTCTTGTCTGAAAAGATTTTCAGAAGTGCAGCTCACAACGTTTACTCTGCTTTAGACAAAGGCTATGGGACTATTCTAGTACTGCTCGATTTTTCTTTGGCGTTTGATACTTTGAGGCATGAAACTCTCCTAAGGAGGCTGAAAATCAGATATGGTATCACTGGTCTAGCTTACCAGTGGTTTGAATCTTAACTGACCAACAGAGAGCAAAGGGTAGTCATAAATGGGCTAGAATCTTCCGCTCACGAGCCTAATATAGGTGTACCCCAGGGTTCTGTGGTCGGCCCAATGTTATTTACGATGTACTCATCTCCTGTATATGATGTAATCAGATCTAATGGAATGTCTGGGATGTGTTATGCTGATGATACGCAAATTTACATTTCTTTCAAGCCATGTGACCTCCAAGATGCAATCTCCCAAGTTGAACAATGTGTGAAGGATATTAAACAATGGTCAATACATAATGGTCTCAAATTGAATGATAAAAAGACAGAGATTTTGCATCTCTCATCGCAGTTCCGCAAGAGACTGCAGCTTTCAGAAATCAACATAGATAACACATCAATCATTCCTACCACAGTTGCCAGAAATCTTGGTGTTATGTTTGATCAGAACATGCTCATGAACAAATTTGTTTCTGCAAAATGTCGATCAGCATCTTTTGCTCTTTGTAAACTTGGGAAGGTTCGTCAGTTCTTGGATCACAAAACAACTAAAAAACTTGTACAGGCTATGGTTATGTGTCACGTAGACTATTGCAACAGTTTGATGTATAACATGCCTGAAGCACAAATTAAGAAATTCCAAGTAATTCAAAATTCCGCTGCACGGTTAATAACCCGCACAAGAAAACGTGTTCGCATCACCCCAGTTTTGACAGAATTACACTGGCTCCCAGTCAAGTCACGCTTGATATTTAAAATACTAGTTCTTACCTATCAATGTCTTAATTCCACAGCCCCAAATTATTTATGTGAAACTTTAGTGAAGTATGATCCGCCCCGAAATCTCAGATCGGCTCAGAAAAACCTATTACAGTGCCCTAGCGTGCATACAAAGTTTTATGGAGAGCGGTCATTCTCTCATGCTGCTCCATCACTCTGGAACAATATCCAATCCCATTTAAAAAAACTCACCCACAATATCGAAGTTTAAATCTTCCGTGAAAACCTATCTATTCAAAAAGCACTATAAATGACTTTGTCCCAATCGAATGGCATCTTTAATTTCCTACTTTTCATTTCTTAAGCACATAGAGACGCAATGGCAGTGATATGCGCTATATAAGCAACGTCCTCTGGTGACGAACTCCACAAACGAATGGAGAAACTATTTTACGGAAATAGTTTATATCGTGTTAGTATACATTCATTGGATTAATATGGAATATACAGTGTAAAACATACCCTTTTGAGAATAAAAATCATGAATTCCTTCCCAGTTAAGACACAAATCAATTGTTTAAATCCAGTAAAATCCAAGTGCTGTAAGGAAAAAAGGAGTGGTATATTTTTTTGCTATATCATGAAGCGATTTTCATCAATCGTGTTGTGTGTTTTATTACCATAGCGCTGAAAATGCGCACGCATACAACACCAACTTTCTACTGTGACGTAATAATGGTGGTATCACTTTGCGCGCAATGTTAATTCCTGTGGTGACAGTGAATGGATGATGCGGTGAAAATCAGCAAACATTTTTTAGAATTTTTAAAAGTTGTCTTTCTTTATCATTGAACATCATTTATTGTATTGATTGTCTTTGAATGATTTGCTTTTGGATTCTTTATTTCATTCCCCCTTTTTCCATACCGTAGGCCTTCTGCCATTTTTTCATTAATTCAAACGAATGTTGTCCGCTCCCTCTACATTACTAATAAGATATATTTTTCGTCTTTTTCCTTCTCCTTCTTTTTCTCTTCTATTGCTTCTTCACCTCATTCTTTTTCCTTCATTTCTTTTCTTCAATTTTTCGTTCTTCTTCTCCTGTTTCTCGTCCCATTCCATCTTCTTCAGCCTTTGGATTTGTGTCACCATAACCAAGTTTATCAACAATTGTTGATTTTAATGTCATTTTATGATCATTATCACCACTACAACCATCATCATCAACATCATCATCATCATCAACATCATCATAATCATCAACATCATCATCATCACTATCATCATCCATCATCATCATCATCATCATTATCATCATCACCATCACCATCATCATCATCATCATCATCATCATCATCATCATCATCATCATCATCATCGATCAGCATCATCCTCCTCCTCCTCCCCAAACTCAGCCTCATCGCGCTGCAGCGCATCATTTTGATACGCGCACAATAAAGCGCGCTAAAATTATGCTTCATTTTCCCGCGGAAAAGTTCATTTTCTGATTTGACAGCTTGTGAGGATCAGTCTGTCCAAAATTTGTTTTGCTTTCGTGCACTTATTTTGAAACCTTTAAGGAAATAAGAAGGCAACTAATTCAGGGAATTCGTGAGTATAAACACTAAAATAGGTTATAAGAAATATCTATCTCAATTATTGATATATTATCATCTGTTATAATTCGGAAATGTAATTTTGATCGCACTCAATATTTGGAATGACAAAATAACTGAAAACATGCGCATTATTCTGCCAGATCGAATGCTGAAAGCCGTGGTGTTGTGGTCGTGCCTCTCGCCTTTCAACTAGAGGGTCGTAGGTTCGACTCCCACCTAAGGCGTTAATTTCCTTCAGCAAGAAATTCATCCACATTGTGCTGCACTCAACCCAGATGAGGTGAATGGGTACCTGGTAGGAATATTTATTCCTTGAAATGCCAAGTGCGCTGGTGTACGCCGGGCTAAAGCCAGGGCAATGATAATGCAAGCACCTTTAGCACTCAGCAGAGTGGATAAGTGCGCTATATAAATTGCATCTATTATTATTATAATTCCAGGTTAATTAACACGATGTGTGTCTTTCGTCCGTCAATGTTACCTCAGAGTGAAATGACATTGATTTATTTTGGGGGTGAATTTATTCTGCCAGTCTGTACTTTCCTTAGCACGATATCTTGAATCTTGTAAGATTACTCTCACAAAAAGCGTAGGCGCTGTCCTGGAGAGGGCTTGAATGGGTTGTGTATCATGCGGTGTGGGCGGTTGTGAGAAAACAAATTCCTTACAGCATCTTTATCGACAGATCGAGGGGGCGGAGTCGCAAGTTTAATTATGGCGCTGTCATATTAATTCGCCCATCATATTAATTCGTACACCATATGAATTTCTACAAAATCGATGAAATATTACAAATCTGACATCACCATCGTAAAGAGGGTTGTTTATTTGCCTGAATTGGAAATTTTCTTAGCAAAAGGACCAAAAACAATGAAAATATTGCCAAAAGACCGGCAGATCTGCTTGCATTTGCAGAAAAACACGGGTCTCGCGACACTGATCTGAATCCTTCCAATTTTCGGACAGAAATCATCAAATTTATAAGTGAGCAGACATACCATTCGATTCCTTGATTTTTTGTGGTCAAACTGCTGTAAATTTTGCATCTTAGATGGAAGCAATTTTATGGTAAATCTTGTTCAAAACGGGGCTTACGAATTAATATGACACAGTTTGTTGACAATTCTCGCCATTTTCCAGCTTGGAGCGATGCGATCGTTTCGTCAATCGAATTTTGATTTCGCGATATCTCCGTGGTTCTTTCGTGAATTAATTTTATTTTTGGAAATATTTGAAGCCTAAAATATCTAGTTTCATATCGTGCCAAGATTTTAGAAAATAATTTTGTATTTTAAGAGATATATTTTGCTAATTACCGCGATCCAAAAATGCTCTAGAAAAAAGTATACGAATTAATGTGACCCCATCATACTGGTAATCAATTATGGATCCTAAAAGTATAAGCACGGATAACATGCAGTGACGTTTTCTGTAGCCGGACAGAGAATATTAAAAAATAAAAGAAGAGCCTATTAACGAAAAACATTTCTTCAACAGGAGCAGAAAAATCGGATGAACAGAATAAAACACTTTTGAGAAAAATTGGACAGCTATAAAGAAAGTTATAAGGTCTTAAGACTAAAAGTCGTGCAGTGTGCGGTGGCCTTTATGAACAATCAAACAGTTTAGACAACTGATGATATCATAGGTGCACAATTGACTATTATATTCATATCAATATTATAAAATATTTTCCCCAATTGATTTCCTCAACACTTAGTCAAAAAGATGTCTCCATGAGAAAATCCTGTATTTGCATGTTTCTTTAATACAAAATATGTATCTTTCTTTAGAAATTACAAATTTTGCAGCATACATGTAAACATTAACAAAATGATGGTTAGTTGTGCACCCATTTAAAATTAGGAACATGTATGAAAAATTTCCACTGATTTGCCCATATATTTTTTTTTATACAAATCATTAGAATTTAGCATTCTCTTCTTATTACTTGTCCGATATTCTTCAAGCTTCTTTTGTTCTGCTTCTTTTGGGTAGACATTCTTTTTTTAAAATATTTACAATATCGTAACTTTCTTTCTTTGAAATATTTCTAAATTATAAAATCTGGGCCCTATTGCATAAAAAGTTGCGTGTAAACGCAACTTAGAAAATTTAACGGAAAATCTGAAAGCGTCCGGACATCCTCCACAGCCCCATCCTATATTAACCAGTTGAAAATTCACAAGAACATAATGTGCGAAAAACTACTCGTCAAGTATAATTAAAGAATGACTTACGAGTGAAACTTTCTCTCCCGTTCAAACAAAGTACCCAAACACTTTAAGGGGAAAGACTGCCACTTTCCCTGTTTTGTTTTCAATGTTGACCTCAAATACAGTTAAAAGTCTTCTAGAGAAAAGAATCTTCTTCACCAAACAATTGTTATGCAGGTAGCAGATAAATACACCTCTCGCCTATCTGAAAGGCAAACAAACGCAGCATTTTGTGAATATAATTGGTCATTAGCGCGATGTGACACCGTTTTAATAATAGCGGTCAATTGGTAGAACGCCCATCCATTACACAGCCAAATGATGGAAGAATATCACAGGGTCACTTGATTATTTGTTTTTGCCATATTTTATCATGTTTATGGTGAAGTGCTGTTGATAAGCTTTATTCGTCAATCATAAACACCTCCCAAAAGATTACTTTGTTTTCTGATTGTGAACAGAAGGGCATGCACCCCGTTTGGTGAGTTTTAAATTTGTAATTTTGTTCTTATTCATACACCGATAAAGGGGGGAGGGGGTTGCTAGCTGGCCAACCTCCCTCCCCATTGACGCCGCAGCCACCATTGTGTTTTGGTAGACATAATTTCCTCCTCTTATTGGTGAAGAGTGCCGCCCGACTAAAAGTTGTTATTATTTTCTCTCCTTTCTTTATTTTATTTTTTTTTTTAATTTTTTTTTTTTTTTTTTGGGGGGGGGGGGAGTGGGGGCTGGCTAGTCGAGCGGGTGCTCGCCGCTAAATACTTCTATTGGCAAATTATGTTTTGGCTTAATTGTTTCTAATTTTACATAAATCGTGCTGATAGACAGCGCGTACATTTCCACACAATAATAAATTGACTATATGGAGATAAGGCATACGACACATTATAAAAACTAACCGGTGACTTGGAGGAGTGTTAAATTTTCAAATTCAATATTTAAAAATTTGCTGAATCGAACGCTAATAAAATGCAGCTTCTTTAAAATTTTGATTCGACATTTGGAAAGGTGTCAGCGATCCATACAAAGGTTGACTCCTTTTTTTTCAAGTGAATCGCTCAAAATAATTTATTTAAAAAACTATAATTTAGCAATGTTTGCTGATGTATGGCAACTCATCCGTTTAGTATTCAAAATGGAAAAGTGTCTATATATAATCTGTTTTAATCAACTAACATGTTCTACTATATGGACGAAGAAAATAAAGGAACCTTCAATCTGCTCGACTGATTGATTTTCATTCTTTATCAAAATGGCGGGCCCTTTGTCCACGCGTGTCTAATACTTGTCAGATCAACCTCAGATATCGATTTTGATCTTGACTGCGGTTTCCCGAGATATCGATCACCGAGCAGGCATCTATTCGTCTGCCTCATTAAGTATTTCATTCCATTAAAACACAGGGTTGGACCATGCAAATTTATGCAAGCCACACCGCCAAAGTAGACACCAAATCAAACACCGAAAATGCTACGTACGCCTATGGAAAAATATGGAACCATTTGGGGGCTCACTGCATAGAAAACTCTGGCAAACAAACTAAATAATGCTGGCAAAGGGCAGTTTTGAAATAGACTTGTAAACAGGGAAAAACTCTGCAAAAATTTGTTTTCTAAGGCAAAAAAAGTTTCATGCAATGGAACACAGGTGCTTGTTTTACAAAGATGTACGAAGTTGAACATACGGCACTACGGAAGACTGGTGACATTATTTTGTACTCAATGACCCATATACTGCTAAGTTAGCACATGAGAAAGGGTCACCAATCGTGTGTAGAGTCGTTCGGAATTATGTATGAACATCGTTCTGAAACAAACACCGGTGTCGGTTCCGTGATGTGACATGAGCTATATTCTCTGTTGGTGCATGTATCGTCCGTGATATAATCTTGTCACACTTGTGTCCTTTGCAACAAAGGAACATGCCTATTGACTGACATGCTAATTTCGCATAATTATCACGTTCTACTTCGCACCTCTTGATAATCGTTTTCTAATCAAAGCTGAGAGCTCTGGAATATGTACTTTTGACCTTGTTTGTATTTTACACCTCTATGTGAATAGATCGTGAAACTTCGAACAAATTGGCTTTGTCGGATGTTGTCCCTTTTTGGTGAAGCTCAGGCTAGAACTAATTTATGATTTCGTTTGGACGATCGTATTTTGGATAATATTGTTTGCTCATCTCAACTGGACGGTCTTTGGTCTGCTTGAATTTTATATCAAACAATTAATGAGGCAATATCATCTGATTTTGTAAGAATTTGTTTGATGTGTCATGGAACGGTATATACTTGGTAAGTTTGTATGCAGGTCTGGGGCTGTATTCTCTAAATTATTATTAAGATATCCACTAAAACGCTCATCAAGGCGGCCTGTCTTGATTTTTTTTTACACGCAGCATACATTCGTTCCATTGCTTAAAACTTGTTCTCGAAGAATTTAAACTCTGGCAAATTTTTGCCTTTAGTTTTTAACCCAATTATGCATTCTTGACTATGTATGGACTTTGTATTTTTTTTGTTTCTTTATCTCAAGTGCATGCTCTCTGGTATGCTTGAAAATGAATATTTTTAGTGAGATATTACTTGATCGCGTTTTGTTAGAATCATTTGGTCTGTTATGGAGGAACCTAAATTATTTTGTTAAGTTCTATGTAGGTATCATGTCTCTTGCTGATAAAGGTAAGAAAAAAATCTATATGACCGCAATGACAGGAAAGCGGATTTTGGACTTTCGTTTGATAATACTTTCTGAATTGTGATTAGATGCAATGTTTTATGCAATATGGCACATATTTATTAATTTGAAAAATGCTTAATTACAGGGGAACTTCACCCTAACATTAATATGCTCTTAGTGGATGGAGAAAAATGTAATGATCAAATTGTGAAAATATTATGCACTCCAAAAAGGATGAGGAAAATTTTACTTAATGATAGGTCAAGACGGAGTATGTTGTTTATTGGCTAAATTATGCATGATATTGGATGAATTCTGTGAGTTTTTACTCAATAATGAGTTATTTCCCCCAAATATACGGTCAAAGACCAATAGGGCAGATGCTATGGGCAGAGGCATAAGGTTTGTACAGATCAGACTCAGAAAGGGGATGCTTTCAAACCCTTCGCACCGGCCCAGCATCCCGACAGCAATGTAGGATGACAGTATACCAATATTTCACACGATGTACTTGGGAGTAGTTTACCCCAGTACGATTTTTATACTACATTCACAATCTCCGTATAATCTCTACGATTTTAATATCGTGGAGTTGTATAAAATAGATCGCAGGAAGGCAGCCCTAAAAATGTTAGGTGGCATCAGGGCATGGTCATTGTTCCGCGCAGTTCTCTGCAATATCTGACAACGGACATGGGGAGAGATACGACATTACGCTTTTTGCTCGCCTGTTGAAAGAAAAATCTTGTACGTTCTTCAAGATTAGCGCAGGACCTTCGCACAATGACCCATTGAAGGCCGGAAGCAACACGATTCATTGGATTCAACACGACTCTCTGTTTCGTTCACAGTTAACTGCCTCCGGAAAAAGAGTCGTGATAAATCGTGTTCAGTCGGTGCTTTCATGTGACTATGGCATTAGATTGTATTATGAAATAAATGATGTTTCTTTTTAGAGCTTCTTTTTTTTCTTTCTTCTTACAGATTCTGCAACAATAAAGTTCAAAACAAAACATGACGAAAATCGCGAGAACACGGGCACTTGATTGATCATGCAAGGTCGCTACGGATACATGTTTGCAGACCACGCCATCGTGCTGGGGAAGGGCCGACACTGCATCGTAAAGCTCGCTACATCGACGCGGTACACCACACCGCGAAAAGTCGCCATCAAAATCAACCCATCGTCCAGATCATCGGCCAAGGAAGCCGAGATCCTCTTCAAACTCAGTCACGACAGCATTGTGGAGATCTTTGATTATTTCGTCTTCCGCGATCAATCGTACATCGTGCTCGCCCTGGCGGAAAATGGAGACCTACGGAGCTTCATCAGACGGCGGGGGCGCATTGGAGAGGCCTTGGCGATGAAGATGGCCGAACAGATTTTCGATGGATTGAGTTATCTGCACGACACTGCTTTTGTCGCGCACTGAGATTTGAAATGCGAGAACGTACTGGTAGATGAAAGAGAGGATGTTAAAATTGCCGATTTTGGATTGGCCGTAGAGATTGAAGCAACATCTGATGAGACAACTAGGAATTCCCCAACTCAAGGGCCAAATAATCATGCAAACGGTTATAACGGAATAAGAGATGATTGTCCAAATAGGTGCATCTCGCCCGAGACTGCTCCGGACGGATTCGCGTCGTTGGGCGGCTCCCCCGCGTACGCTGCACCCGAGGTTTTAGATTCGCGCGTCAAAGATCTACGCGCAGCGGACGTATGGTCGGCCGGAGTCGTCACTTTCTTCATCCTCACGACTTACCTCCCGTTCGGTTGCTATGGAAACAAGAAAATACGGGAGGCAATGAATAGACCCCTTCGGTGGCCGCGACCTCTTAAACAAGTCAGAAAATCGGGACGAACCTTTGTGCAATCTGCTCTAGTGATGGACCCAAGTGAACGGCCGACAGCGAGAAAGCTTCTTGAACAGCTTCAACAGATTGACTCGTCGATATCTTAGCAACTCAGAGACATCTTATTGCTAAAGCCCCAGTCACATAAAAGCCCGGAAGCAACACGATTCAACACGACTCTTTGTTAATTCACAGTTAACTGTCTCAGAACATAGAGTCGTGTTGAATCGTGTTGCTTCCGGGGCCCTATGTGACAAGGGCCGAATTACATAAAAAGTTGCGTTTAAACGCAAGTCAGAAAATTTAACGCAACTTCTTTTTCAACCAATCAGGAGCGCGTATTTAGGACTTGCGTTTAATTTTCTGAGTTGCGTTTAAACGAAACTTTTTATGCAATAGGGCCCAGGACTTTAAAGGTTTCATTCGTGGATAGATACTGGGCTTTCGCTTTGCAACAGGACCGCTATTCACGACGTTAAATTTATGGACTCCTGAAGCGGTCATTTACGCATTTGGCAAAGGCTGTTATTTTATAAACAAAATTACTTTTAAAGCCCCTAGAATCTCATTCCAGGGAGGTGTTTCACCAAGTCGTTCTTAAAGTTACGCACAACTTTACGTTCAACTGGTACCAATTCTTACGCTGAATGCGCGCACTATTATGAATCATTACGCGCAAGAAGGGTTACCAGTCGAACGTAAAGTCGTGGTAAAGTCTTTCTTATCTTAGTGAAACACTGCCCAGAGCAGATTGTCATCCACTTTGGCTCCCCATAGATCTAATGTCCTAAATTGCGTTCGAGTCGTAAAGCGAAAGCCCAGTTATAATGAGTAGAAGGCTTCCTCAAAAGGACCTACCCACTCTCGACGTTTCGATGAGCATGTTCTCTTCATCTAAAGGGGAATGAGTAAATTTTGAAGATGAGGACATGCACATTGAAACGTCGAGAGTGGGTAGGTCCTTTTCAGGACCACTAATATTTCACCATAAAGCCTTCTACTCATCAGAGACTTCTTGTTTCAGTAAAAAGGAATGACACCTTTAATAAATTCTGATAAATTGCTATATAATTATGACCAACGAAGAGATAACNAAATTGCTATATAATTATGACCAACGAAGAGATAACTTGGAGTAAGAATCAAATAGAAAGTACTGTAAGGTTATATTGGAACCATTTTTGCCATACAAATTCTGAAACTTTGAATTCCCTGTGCTAGAATGTAGGGCAGAATGAATTTTTGCCATTATTTTTTTTACCATTATTTCTTTCTGCCACACATCTTGGCAAAATATCTTTTGACATAGCAAATCAAAATTCTAAAGTTTTTCACCTATACTACCAGAGCCATGGCGTTTAACCAAGCATCAATTCAATATCCAAAAGAATAATGAAGTTTTAGGCTTCTACTAACATTTAATTTAGCCTACTAGTGTTTATCCTCTGTTGACGACTTTACCAACTCTAACGACATTCTAACACCAATCTTCTCTCGGCTAGAAAAAGTCCAGAAGAAAGGAAGAAAGGAGCTAAATAGGGAGGTTGGTATAGAAGCTTAAAACTTTAATATGGGCTCACTTTTTTGGTTGTCTAGTGGAGCAACTGACAGACTCATGTATGAAAATGTAATTGATACCGTGGAAAAAAGTTGCATTTTCGGTACTTCCAGAAATAAAGAACGGCATTCAAATATCTATAAAGACATTCAATAGTGATCTGTAACTTTATTTTTGTGTTGTGTAGATGGATTGAAATAGTAGATTCAAAGTGCAATTCATGAAAGTTCAGAAAGTGGGCAACAAACACACTAGGGGGTGTTGTTCAAAAGTTGCACTTGATCGCAAGTTGCAGTTGATCAGAACGTGCAAATCAAAATCATTGTTTCATGCGCATATCGTGCGCGATTGAAAATGTATGTTACAATTTGTAAAGTTGCAGTTGATTTCAGACAATAACCCCTATAGCATGCCAAAACTCAGCATAAACTGTAATAAAGACATCATGGATAATTGAATATAGATAGATACAGTCAATAGAATTTAATTGATAAGTAAATACTTTACAAGAGAGAGTTACAAAAGCAGGAGATCACTTATGTGTTCTGACAGATGAAAATGTACATTACCACTGCACGATGCATACAAAATACAATGAATTTGTATATCCAAAAATCTTAACATTAAGATGTTCATTTGGCCTCTGGCATAAACAGGGAAGTATTTCATCATGTCATTCTTTCAATTACGAACGAATGAAAAGAAGACTGGAGTATATGAATAAGTGTAATACAAAGAAATTCTTGACAATTCAGTACCAGAACTGATACCAGTTATTCTCAACATTTAACATTTTTTTTGTAACTTGATGAAACACTGCCCAGATCCAGATACAAAGTCAAACTGGTTTTCTTTATAAATGCAAATTCAATGTTCACTTAACTTGAAAGCTGAAGTCAATTCTTGATGACATGAAAGGCTTGCCCTTAGACTTGCGCCAATATAGCAAAAAACCATACATGTAAACTAAGCATCATGTTCTGATTGCTAGTATCAGGGCAAAGAAATATTGTGTAAATATGTATGCTGCAAAGAAACATCCATAGCGTTGAATCTACCTAGAAAACAAGCTTATTCTGATAATCTCACAGAGATGCCAACTTTATGGAATATGAAAGAGGGTTGAAATTATAATGAGCATCACCAAACAGCTGGACCAAATATATACTTGTGATAGAAAGCATATGGTTATAATTATGCTATATCTTGTGAGAAAATAATATATTGTTCAGCTGTTGGGTGATCACATTTGAGTTTCAATCCTAATGCTTATTCCATAAAGTTGACATCTCTGGGTCCAAAGAAGGATGCAGGTTGGTCCTGTGTCCGGACAGACTAGATTTATGTCAAGGGAGTAAGAATAACTTTATGCCAGAGGCCAGGCATTAATACCACATGAAATAATATTACAGATGCTAGCTTATTGCCAAACTCGAACGAAAAGATTGGGTGACTTCAAGTAGGGTGTTTGGTGTTGCATGGTGTTGGAGTTGAGAAAGCAAAATGGTCAGTAAACCGAGCTCCAACACCGTTGGTCAGTTTACAGAAGTGATACAGAAACGACCGGAAATACGTCAGAATCTTGCGAGGTCTACCCCAAACACCGACAGACTTCAAGTTTG
>BQKZ01001449.1:55473-68104 GCA_036244855.1 Temnopleurus reevesii
ATTTGGGCCGCCCAATGGACCTATTGTGCAAGTTTGATGAAAATCGGGCAAGGGGTTTTTGATTTATAGCAATTCTAAATTGTTGACGCCGCCGCCGTCGCCGTCGCCGTCGGAAAAACGGCGCCTATGTCTCGACGATTCTGCTACGCAGGCGAGACAAAAATTGCATTGCTCAAGTCCATGATTTATTGTTACTATTATAAATATTATAATCATATAGATGCATGTAGTAACATTAATGACCATCTTTCGACCACATAACTACTTGCATTTTCTCATGACTATTTCAGGACAGATATCACAGCATTGATTGTATTGTTTGGTTGAAAACAACAAATATAACTAGACATTTAATTCGTCATGTAGACGAATTAGGTGATCTGTCGCTAATGTTAGTGTTTAAAATGATAGATATGATGAAGAAAAAAAGAATTGAGACAAAAAAAAATATATGTCACAGGTGGGATTCGAACTCGCGACCTTCATATTAAGAAAACTACGATTTTCCCCATTGATTAATACACGCAGGAGTTTCTCCATAGGATATTACACGCAGATCAGGACTGGGATTCTCGTGCCATACATTGTGCAGAAAATTTCGATATGATCCCGACGTCTGATTAAAAAATAAATGGCACACTTACGATAGGGAATATTCTCAGCTACAACATACTAAAAGCTGGGCGAAAATCGACCAAGAATAAAGGAGATGTTGCTCTTAAAGGGAAGGAAGGTAGAATATGGATATTACCAAGATCCATTTCTCATAGACTTTGTGTGTAAAACAGCGGAAATTGACATGCCTATATATTTCATTGAAATACACCATGTTACCGTTGCCAAAATGAATAACAATTATTTTATGTTTTGTGTGAAATTGGCACAGCTACAACATATCGAAAACTGGGAGCAAAATGATCAATATTGACGGAGTTATTGACCAATTTGCATAAAAATTATGACGCCATTTTGAAAAAAACGAAATTTTGAGTTTAGGCGCCATTTTGATGACGTAATAACGTTTTTCAAAGGTAAATGTCACATATAATTTTATCTACAGCTCATACTCAGCAGGTTCATGAAAAGAAAATTAGAGGTTAATGGACTATTTTTAGAGCTACAATGATTTTAGTATAGTCATGTTTTTGCACATATTTGGCCTATGAAGAAGAAATGCGCGCGCGCGCGCGGAAAAGTTTGTCGGGCTGTAATTTCCTTAATAATGGTCGTAGAAAGTTGAAAAAGGTATCAACTTAATGAGAATTTTATACTCTATCAGAATATACGAAGAAATGTGGCTATTTTAAGCAGCATCATGGTAAAACGCGCGATAACGCGCGCGTACCCGTGTGCGCGCGCAAATTTTTGAAATGCTAAAAATGACCTGAAACGTATGGAGACTTGATACTAGGTCATTTGGAGCATTTTGAAATTTTAACGCGCGCGTACGCGCGCGTAATGGCGTTAATGTGACGTTTGACGGTAGACCTAGTTAGAAGGTTACACGAAGTTTTTGTCATGTAAATTTAGTTGATTTTTTGTTATTATTAAAGAAGTTATTGTTAATAACATAAATTTACAAAATGGCGTCTAGATGACGTCATCATTAGCCAATGGAGTACAAAAATAGAGACTCGCGTCTACTTGATAGACCTGATAGATAACTTTAATGACAATTGTTATGGATGCGTCAATTTTGAGAAATCGTTGACCAAACAATTTGTAATAAAAATAAAAAAAAAAATAATAATAAGAAGAAAATTCGTACAAACATAATAGGTGATCTGTCGATTTGCGACAGATCACCTAATAATGATAAATATATTTAAATGGAGTCAACTAGCCCCTCCCCCCCCCAAAAAAATGGTTTAAGAGCCAAATTCTTATCATTGCGAGAAAGACAGCATTTTACAGACACTTCATGCTGGGCTTGAAAGTTTAAATATACATGTTAATAATACATTAGCTACAACATATATTTTAAGATAATGCAGAGCAAGAATTTGTAAACTAGCCAAAATAAACTTGTATTCTCAGCCAAAAGGGATATCAATAGAATTTTATCTCTTGGTAGTGTTGGTTTCATGACCATGAATATGATTATTGTAGACTACGACTTGGTCCAATACCCAATAAAATTGTGGTATGCTCTATTTACAGTATCTGATCTAAACTTGCTTTGGAAGGGAATTTAATATGTACGTAAAAATATCATACAAGTAGCAAATAGGCTAGAGTGTAATGGCAAAAGATTTTTCTGATCAGAAGAATGCAATTACAAAAAATCTATATATAGTCACAAATCATATTAGTATATGTTCACAGCTGGAGAATGTCATTTGTTTGTGCGAGTTCATTGATTGTGCCAATTAATCTCACATGTATAACATTACAGTTAGACAACTGTATCACATGCTGTTACGTGCAACATACTGAACATGCATTTTGCATTATATAATGGATCCGCATTCCGATAGCGATATTTAATTTAACCCAGGTCTATGTTATTGTTATTTAGAGCATTCGTTAAAATTTTGTATAGCCTGCGTTTATAAATAAAATGGCTTCGAAGTGGGTTAAATCCTGCTATCAGAATAGAGACCAACAAGTTTTATATACATTTCTACTCACCACAAAGCCTACTGAGTAGGAATATGTGATGTCGAAATCCTTGCTCAAATCCTCCTGTACAATCGACATTGGCTTGTAGTTCAGGTTGTGTGGGTAAACGCATTCATCTGGTTTCTCGTGTTTCATACTGGAGAGCGAGAGATAGAAGGAGAGAGAAGGATAACGATAATAATAAGACAGTTCTTATAGCGCTTCATATCTTTTAGAAAGGTCTCAGTGCGCTTAAAGCCCAAGTACAGTTTTGATAAATATTTTCCCCCAAATTTTGTCTTCAAATCTATGTTAAAATAAAAAGAAATACAGTATCATGAACATGTTGCACAAAAGATTGTGTGAAAAATAAACAAATTACTTAAAATGTGCAAAATATCTCAATCTTGTGTACCCCGAGACTTATTTAATATTTTTTTTGTTGGTAAAGGACACCTCATGCACAGAATCGGATGAAAATTTCAAAAATTTTAGGCGACACATCAAAAGAATTCAGAGACGGCTGGGCTCTTAAACTGAGGGGAAGTGAGTAGTCCTAGCAACAACTAAGAATGCTCTGTCTCCGTGAGTGTTAGAAGCTTTCCTGGGTATATTTACGTGTAGAAGGTTGTGGTTTGATGAACAAAGTGAACAGGATGGCTTGTATGGTGCCTTACCTGAGGGGTTCCAGCTTAGCAGAGACGAGACGGTTGATGTTATCTTCCAGAGGATGGTACGCGATGGTGATATTGATGTGGTTAAAGAGATAGTAATGAGAAGCTTCCTCATAGTGTGCCTGCAAAAGTAATGCACAAAAGAATTTATAATACATGTACATCTACACATTAGAGCAGTTGACTGGCACAGCACCATTGCAGTTGTACTGTATTCTTTAGTAGAAAGACAATGCATAATTTGAATGCTGCAACATAGTTTCAACTTTTATTTACAGTAAAATCAGTATTAAAGCACACCACATTTCTTCTTTTCCTACTGTATGTTATTGAAATTTATATGCATTACCACTCCTCAGTGAAATTTACATAAATTTACATGAACTTTACATTAAATTTACACGCACTACCACTCTCAGGTAAAATTTACATGAAATTTACATGAAATTTAAATGCATTACAACATTACAAAATTTACATGAATGACCACTCCTCAGTGAAAAAAAATAATAATTACATGTATCAAAGCAGAATTATTGCACAAATGTCTCTTTCAACTTACATCAATGACACATGCATCCTTGCGGTTGCCGTCTTTGTCCACATAGCATCCAATAGGGAATCCCGGGGAGCAATACTTTGAGCCACCCTGTACTTCGTAGCACCATGTCACTGGCATATTGTCAATGATCCTGTAAAGATAAATAAAAGAAATAAATAAATACAAAAAATTGATGTAATGAGTCACATGTACGTTAGTTTCTAAAGCCTGGTGAAACCCAGGAGCAATATTTTGAACCACCCTGTACTTCATAGCACCACGTCACTGGCATATTGTCAATAATCCTGTGTAGATAAATAAAAGTAAAAGAGCACGGTGCATAATTTTTCCGCAAGATACATGTACAATGAACAAACATCCAATGGGGAATCCCAGGGAGCAATATTTTGAGCCACCCTGTACCTCATAGCACCACGGCACTGGCATATTGTCAATGATCCTGTATAGATCTATGAATAAAAGAAATGAATAACAAATGATGTAATGATTCACATGTTTTGTTAGTTTCTAAAGCCTGGTGAAACCCAGGAGCAATATTTTTAACCATACTGTATTTCAGAGTACCACTTTACTGGCATATTGTCAATGATCCTGTGTTCATGAATAAAAAAAAAAGTAAGATGCATAATTTTTTCACAAGATATACGCATCCAATGGGGAAACCCTAAGGATCAATATTCTGAGACACCCTGTACTTCATGGCACCATGTCACTGGCATATTGTCAATGATCCTGTGTAGATGAATTACAAGAAAAGCCAGATGCATCATCGTTTTTATAAGAAACAGGTTAAAGTCAAATGGGGAATCCCAGAAGGCAATATTTTGAGCCACCCTGTACCTCATAGCACCATGTCACTGGCATATTGTCAATGATCCTGCGTACATGAATAAAAAAAGAAATAATAATGGCAATGTAATGATCAATATGCTACATAATTGTCTAAACCAGATGAAACTAGCAAAATTATGAGTAGCACCACGTCAATGGCATATTGTCAATGATTCTGTATAGATGAATAAAAAAAGAAAAGTGCGATGATCAATGTCTTACATAAGTTTATAAGCCTAGTGAAATCCGGGAGTAGAATTTTGAGTCACCCTGTATACTTCATAGCACCATGTCACTGGCATGCTGCCATTGAACCTGAATGCAGAGATGCCAACCATTCCAGAATATCCAAGAGGTGTATTGTCATATAAATAGGCGGGTTTACTAATAGATGCAAATTGTATACATACCTCTAACACAAAGGTTGTTCTTGACAACCCGAAAGCTTGCCCAAGGCTTGCCCGACATAGCTGTATGCAAACTGGATTCCAATTATTGTAGTCTTATTGTTATCAACCGGTCTATGGAATACCACGTAACTACGTTAAACGCACATACATTTGAATATATACCCACCTATTGAGGGCTCTACTTTCAAGTGAATGGAAGAGAGTATGGTTATTGTCGTCATGTTTGCTCTCACTCTTGACCAGCTGCTGCAATATGCACATTCTTTATTCATTTAATTACATGTATCGATCAATATTTTAGCAGGATGCCCTTGCACAAAAAGATGAACATGGTATCACGAGAGATCCTGCATAAATTCTTAAATGATTGGAATTTCTGCCCTGTCAATGGTATGCTGTCATTGATCTTGTAAATACATGAAAGGAGACCCCCCCCCCCCTTCAAAAAAAAGAAATAAAAAGATAAATAATAAAAAAAAAATACTAATAAAAGAAATTAATGATCCATGTGACACAAAAGTTTCCAAGAGAAAAGCCTGGAGAGCTTGTTTTGAGCTACCCTGTACTTCATAACACATACCTGCCAACCTTTCAAATTGGAAAATCTTACTCTTGGATAACAAAAATCTTATTCTACATGCAAAAATAAGGAAAAAATCTTACTCTCAATCAAATTTAAGAGAACACATACAGGTATATGCTGTTATAATTTTCTAAATCTTTGTGAAAAAATCTTATTTTGTTGTTTTTACCACCAAAAATCTTACTGAATAAGATAAAATCTTACTGGTTGGCAGGTATGATAACATCGTATCAGTGGCATACAATTAATGATTATGTGTAAATGAATAGAAAGTTGCAAGATGCATATCTATTTTGCATTTAAGTTTCCAAATACATGTAGCAAACCTAAATGGAGCACTTCTTAACCACCCTTTATCTCATCCATGTAACACTATAATGATTGGACAGTGTTGATTGCTACATCCTGTGAATATACAAAATAGCAAGACTCATGACTGTTTCACATGTACCACTGTACATGTAGTAGCATATGGGTGCTATGGGCCATCAGCCGCCTAGACCTTAGAAACCATCCCATAAAATTCAAAACAAGGGCGAAAAATAATGTACACATTTGTGAATGCTTAAATGAAGTTGTTCACTTTGTGAAAAATTGTTTGTCCCGTCTGCTCACAGTAAGTTCCTGGAAATGGAGAATACATATGTACCAAGATCAACAATTATACATGTGCATTAAACCATGAACCTTTACACTTGATCTGCCAGAGCTGTATGCAGGTGACCTTGAACGTGTACAAAACAAACATTGCAGAATTGTGTTATCTGGAATACTGCACTTCTGGCAAAAAAGAGAGTTTTTGTAACGTACAGTGTATGTATGATACATGCACATGTATGTAGTTCCATGAGAAGTCAAAATACATATTGCTAAAATGTTGAAGGAGAAAATATTTGTTCACCTTGCACAATAAACAATTTCATTACAACAGAAGGCATGAATCAATATCTGACATGCTTGTTGTTTAGCCAGACAAGCTAAATAATGTTGTAGGCAATGCTAGTGTAGGTAATTCCCATTAAAACTAATATAGTCAGACCTGTCTATAAAGACCACCCATGGGAGACAGAAAAAATGGTCTTTAACGGCAGGTGGTCTCTGTAGACAGGTTCATTTACATGCAATGTGCATTCTAGATAGTCAAGAAAGGTGGTCTTTATGGAAAGGTAGTCTTTCGATACAGGTCATTGATATAGCAGGTTTGACTGTACTATTGTGATATACATGCAGTTGTTTATTGACAGGTAAATACAGGGTGTACATAGTTGTCTTGGGGCAAACGTGAATAAATTTCACTCCATTCCAAAAACCCTCTTCCCCACTAGATTCAATTTGAAGAGATGCCAAGCGTTCATATAAACTCAAGCCTTTCGTAACATTTGAATGGCTTAATAGAGCATGGTTATTACTGTTGTGTTTTCTCTCACTTTGTTCAGCAGTTTTGTTACCCCCATTTTAATTTTGCTTCATAAAGAATATTTCTAAACTGTTGGCATTTCTACAGGTAGGCCTCACATTATCCGTTACTAAACAATATCACTTTGCTCAATCATTTACAGTTTGTCGAGCCTGCCAAATTCTGAAGGCCAAGTACATATGTACATGTACTATAGAACAGAGAGTTCTGCCTTTCCACCTGCACCTGAACTTCATGTGTAAATTTATTTTGTATCTTATGCATACAATATACAGGTATGCACCATGAGCAGATAGGACAAAAGCCTGGGACAAAGTAAACAACCTCCATTCGAGCATTACATGTATGTAGATGGACGTAAAACAAATTTCCATCATTCTTATTTTGTTTAAAAATGTTGAACAAGAGAGGCACCTGGGATTTTCTTATATGATCATGAAGCTGTTGTCCTACGATGTAGTCCTTTGTCCCTTCTCCTCATAGTGGTTTATTCAGTGGATTATTTAAGGACATGTACTGTAATTGATGATATCAGTTCATTGTAAGTTTGTATCAAAATGTTTGATGTAATACATGTACTGTATAGCACCATGAGCTTCTTCCGGGATAGACTTGTGGGATTTGATGATGATGATGATGATGATGATGATGATGATGATGATGATAGCAATACTATCATCATTTTTTTTCTATAATACTTCAGAATGTCATTCGTTGAGTCAATTCGTTGGCAATTTACTTTCGCATCTAGAGCTTCCTGAGTACAGACTAGCTGGAGTTCCACAATTCCTGGCTTTTGCAATTTACTTTTGTTCTTATTTTTGTAAACTCCGCAAAGAAGTAGTAACTAATCCTCAATCACAGGCAAGTGTCACCAGTCCTGCATAAAACGTGCAGAGACATAGTAACTCTACGAACACCTTCATGAAACATAATCCTGGTGGTTCAAAACATAATCATGTGCAAGCTACAAAGTAATGGAAATTGCAGACTTAAGAAGCCTTCAGCTTTATATTTTGTTTTTTTCGTTTTCAGTCAACTATGACGAAGGGCACGTAGAGTGGAATGTCATAGTTTCGCGTGTCTGCACATTGTTACATGGGCAAGTAGCTGTGACGTAACAACAAGCAGACGCACAAAACTAAGATTTACTACTTACGGTCGACATGCCCTTCATTACTGTTGACTGGAATCGACAACTCCATATTATCCACTCACCAATGGTGTTGATAGTTGAGCTGGATCCCTCGGAGAAGGAAATTGAGCTTCTTCTTCATGTCGACCCTCTGCTCCTCCATAATCCCAGCCTTGTAGCTCTTTGTGCACACCTTCTTACACGTGTTGTTGTGTCCGAAGGTGAAGTTGTACGGTGACGAGTGGATACGCTCGCCGAAGACAACCTGGCCCAAGTTCTCGGACGGAGAGTACTCCTGTTTGGTCTGGCAGAAGTCATACCTGTTCAAGAAATAATATGATATTTTTTTTTAATATCTTGTTTAAATTCAATTCTTTGTAACTTTTAATGACACCATAAAAAAAAATCACTAATGTTCTAATTATATGTATGTTTGGTCAAATTAAGGTCATTCTGACATCACACAATTTTACATTTTTATCCTTCTTTACAATCACACTGATCATAATTTTGTTAATGTTTATAATTCTTTTTGCATATCCTTGCCATATTAGTCATTAAAATTTTGAAACGAGACTGTAAAAAGATAGGGTGTTACATGTATATCTTTCCTTTTCCACGAGACGAAAAAGCTCCCTTGAGATAATGAAGAAGTGGGTTTTCATTGCTTCCTTCCTCTCACCTTATATCATCTTTCAAAAGAGCTTTTCATTTCTCTCCTCAGATTTTTAAAATTCGATCCCTGCTAGTAGTTGTACTCACCTATCGTATTCATAAGGGATGACATTTTCCACAGAGTCTAACCGGTTAACGTAGAGAATGATGTCACTCTGGAATAAAAATAAGGAAAAGTGATGCAGGAAACACTAAATATCAAACAATGCACACAAAGACTTTAAGGCATAGACAACGCCATGCTTCTTGATATTTTCGAGACTTTGACTGTATGATGGACGAAAACCAATTGGAGATCCAGAATTTATTACAGACGTACAGGTGTAGTTGGGAATCTTAAATTTCCACACAAATGATAATTAAACTTGAATTTAAACTTTGTAGGTTGATAGAAAAAAAAAAAAATTCCTGAATTTCATTTCACATTTGTTGGCCCCCTCTGCACTGGAGATCGCTGGTTCTGGCCAACGTTACAATGTCAATGGCCAGATGGGTTGCTAATCAGGACGTCAGATTTCAAAATCATTTAAAACAAACCCAATCCTATTCCTAGTAACATAAAAATGAGTAATTTACATAATTTATCCAATATTATTGTTGACAATATTCCCAAATGTGATAATTCATGATTTATAAAATGTTTGATTGATAATTGATACACCTGGTGGTGCATGTCTGGAAATGAAAATGTATGTTAGCATCCAATTTTGTAACAGAAGACTGTAAGTTTATGTTTGGTTGAGCGTCGGGGAAAAGGCCCCTGCCCTGGCCTTGGCCCTGCACTGGCCTTGCCCTTGGCTTTAGAAACACTAAATAAAACTACGCACCAAGACAATGATGTTAAACAATTTCACTGATCAAACTACATGCCAAATATTGCTCAACATCATTACATCGTATGTGATCATTTCATTTAAAAAATATCATACATAACGTTACCTTGCAAAATGATGGGTCTTCTTCGTGGGCTTTTTGAATGTCCGGGGTGCAAAAGCTGACCGGAGCAAGTCCCGGGAGGTAAAATGCTTCGACTTGGACTGCAAACAGGAAACAGCAGCAAGCTGCTACAATCGACAATCTACTCCTCGTCATTATGATCTAATAAATACTTAATATTTCAGGAATTGATAAGAATTGCTTTCCAAAACCTCCGTTCTCCGCACGGAAGCCACGTTGGCAATAAATACGATCAACGTAAACTCACTCACACGTAAAATTTTGTGAGCAAATATACCGTTTGGCCGGCCGCGGACAAATCTCAATAGGATGCTCTAAACAACTCGTCCTTTGATTATTCGCCTCTTCTAATTCTTTCATGGGTTAATTTTTTTTCCCGAAGACAGAGCGTGTGCATCGGAAGCACTTTGGAGTTTGGGAGATAAGATGGTAAATATTCGCTTCTATGGCATACATGTGTATGTTGTTTCCCAAAACTATATGTTTCATGAGGGCGGATGGTGACGCCCCTGCCCAACTGTACCAACCCCATCATAACCACTGTAATTTCTCAATATTGCAAACAACATTTTTCAGCACTTGCTTAAAGGAGGACTCCGGACCAAAAATTTCTTGCTTTGGTTTAAAGCGCAAAAATCAGACAAACAGATGAAAAAAAATTGAGCGAAAACGGACAACAAATAAGAAAGTTATGAATATTTTAAAAGTATCTTAGGATTTTCAAAATAGTTATATTTTTGGCCAATGTGTAGCTATAGGTCACGTGACATGACGTGTTGATGACGTAGGTTCGTCACTTCTCTAGAGTGAGTGTATTTATATTTCTTTGTTTTTAATGTTCTGTTTAAAAGCTATTGGGCGCAAAAACTTCCTTTTTTCGACGAATTAATCTCGTTGAATATATATTTTTGATTATACCTTCTGAAATATAAGATAACAAAATTATATAAATAAATGTAATTTTAATAAACAATATGCTTAATAAGAAATATGCATTTTGTGTTATTAATATGCTTGCACGAAAGCAAACTAATGTTTATTGTTAAATTATAGTGAAAGAACGCTCTTTGGATTTACAATGACCAACATGATACAAAAAAGAAAATATGATTTTAAAAACAATAAAATACATGATATATGATTGTACACAAACAATATGATATTAAAGAAAATGATTGACAAATGAATATTTCATATCTATGCAATCAATTTATAGCAACATTGGAATCGATATATATACGTCATTGAATTAGTGTTGAAAATATTTAAATTCTCTTATAATTAGAGCAATTCTCTATTTGACTAAATCTTCTCCTTATTGATTTTTTATTAAAATATTAAAATCATATTTATTCCATAATTTATCATTTCATCTTTCATATAAAACTTATTTTGAATATATATANTCCTGTGATTATTCACCTTTTCTAATTATGTCAGGGGTCGATTTTTTTTTTTTTTTTTTTTTTTCATTTGGGAGATTAGATGGTAAATTTTTACGTTGGCATACGGTACATACATGTGTATGCGGCTTCCCCAAACTATATTTCTCATGGGGGCGGATGGCAATTGATGCCCCTGCCCAACTGTACGACCCCCATCATAATCACTGTAATTTCTCAATTGCAAACAAATTCTTCAGCACTTAGTTTAAAAATATGGCAGATTAAAAGAATGATAATAAATTTCATACAAAAAAATCATGATTTTTTCCTCATTTTATATTATCATAAAATTAATTCATAACATAATTTCTAATCTATGAATCAAAATTTTTAATTGTTCATCTGCTACAAGTACACGCCCAGGATATGACAATGTGGTCATTTTAAAATGTTGCACCTTCGAGCCTTACGTAATTTTTCGCCACTCAATTTTTTTGCTGAAAAATTCGAACCCACTTCACTCCTATCTGGGTGGCCAAAAATACTCTATGATGCGTGTCTTATTAAATTATCTGTACAGAATTTCTCAAGATTCTACACTAAGAAAACAGAGAAGACAAAATATTAATTTTGTCAATCTATTTGAACGAGCTGTCTTAATTAGGCAAGTGGTCGAGTTGTGATGACATTAAAATTTGAGGTGGTCGAAATGTCTGAGCCCTGTAGTGTAGCCAAAGAGAGCGTTTCCCGATGACATCACTGCTCAAGATGTCATCAATAGGCCTACACCAATGATCCTGACAAATCGAGTTGTAGACCTCCTGAGATCAGATTAAGTCATAGGTCATGTCTCAATTTTCGTTAGCCCTAATCGTCATTTTTTTGCGATTTTCTTTACCAAAAATTGTTGCCCCTTACTTTACCTTTTAAGCCCTCTTCGCTGTGAATGCATGGATGAGGGGTTTATGGAGATTTTGCTAAATCGATTGATTGCCCTATCAACATTTCATGGACGATTCACACATAATGAAATGAATTTCCAAATAATTTTGAATAAAGAAGGAAATGAGCCAGAAATCCTACGAGGTGGTGGAAAATGTACGTACACAATTTATAGATTTTGAAAATAGATTTTTTTTTGTTCATGCATATGGGAGATGGACACTTAGAAAATATGGTGACCCATTATTAGAGACCCTCCTAAAAAAACACCCTTGAATTATCGTGCTCCCATCGAATAATGAAAAACAAGAACCAGCCCATCCTCCTAAGTAAAGATGACTATCCAAGCCGACCAAAAGCACAAAATAGCCAGGGTATGCCGTGAAATATGCAAACATTACTCATGCAAACAAAGTTTTGCGCCCTTTTTACAAATAATTTATCGCTCCCCCAGCTCTG
>BQKZ01001449.1:81797-103098 GCA_036244855.1 Temnopleurus reevesii
TTTTTCTCTTTTCCAGTACAATCAAAATAACAATATAATGTAAATCAAAATACAATGTAGATCAAAATAACAATATAATTTATAAAATATTTTAGTCGTACATAAAAACAACAGAATTGATAAATTTCATAGACTGAAAATAGACTGAAATATTTGTCAAAAGATGAAAGACTACATTACAAAAGTGGTCTATTAGCTTCTAATATTCTACTCACAAAATCTAAAGCCTCTCGTTGTTGCTACTGTAGATAACTTTCGATATTGTAACGTTGTGGTGTTGTAGTTTTGACTCTTGCCTCTCAAGTAGAGGGTCGGCGGTTCGAATACCACCCATGCCGTTAATTTCCTTCGGCAAGAAATGTATCCACACTGTGCTGCACTCAACTCAGGTGTTTAAATGTGTACCTGGTACGATATGAAAATCGTCGTCGCTACTCATGTAAGCTTACATTGTGCAGATTACATGGATCTAAGGTAACGCACTATGTTTGATTAGGTACTTTGTATGTTCGTTTGTTCAACTAACGCTCATGGAACCCCAAATTTGAAATGCAATTAATTTCCATGAAATCGTATATGCTTTCACGAAATGACATTAGCCAAAGGGAATCGTTGCATGAAGACAAAGAAATCCCAACAAAGCCACAATTCAAAGACATCATATTGACAAGAATGTAAATCTTAATAGAAGAAAAAAAGATGTTTCAAGGCATTTGTAACTTATTTCGTGCAACATTACCAGTTTACTACCATAACTTCGTGCATGGAAACAACCATTATGATAAAAAATTATATATGAAATTAATTGTGAATTGTATCTTAAACGCCATAGAATTAATTCTGTCATCATCACCAAAGTTTACATCATCATCAACCTCATTTGTGATGCATATTAACATGAATTACACACACAAAAAATATCAAAAGTATAGAAATAAAAACATGTAACTAATGTTATTATTCAATAGGGATGTAACCGATGTATTTTACATATATAGGATCGAAAACATTGTAGTCTACATGTAGTAGACATTACCATCTTACTCGACCGCAGCAAGGAAAGCATGGGATTGTGAGGGAGAGGGATCGTCCATAACTACATGCAAATATGATTACCAATGACAACCGTTTTGACTATATAAATTAGATGTGACTTGAGAATGATTATAGCCTTACGAGGGCTTCATCCAGGGGCCCGTAACATAAGAGAGATGCATGTTACCTTTGCGATCAATCGCAAACTTTAGTACATAATTTACCATAGACCTACGACTGGTATCAATCATACGATTGATTGGAAATATTTATGTTACAGGACCCAGCTCATATCAAAATGATCCTCCGAGTACCATTGAGATGGGCTCTGACAATGATATTTCAATGTCTACAATTCAATTGTGATTGATACTGAATATAATTATAATTATGATCATGAATATGATTTAGAGAAAAAGCGTAAAAAAACCGGGTCAAGCTTAGACAAATTAATGAATAAGAATTGAAAAAAATGTGGAAATGAATATAAAATACTATTTTTCTCTTATCATGTGTTGATAGAAAATGTCAAACACTGACCAGTTGATTAAAACAAATCACAAAAATGTTTAAACATATTTGTTGAACGTGATAAAATAGAAGTATGATAAAGTGGATGGAAATTATTCAGCTGTCTAGCAACGTACTGTGGTCAACACGCAGGTTTGTGACTGTCAATCAAATATAAATTTGCGACAGTATTCACGAATTTCACTGCTGACCAAATGTCTAAAGGCGGGATTCAGGTCCACGTCGCTTGCATGTGCAACAGCGTGTATTGAGGAAATTCACAGACAGAACACGTTTAAGTATTGTTGTATTCTTGAAAATTGAATACATTTTTTTAGTTTTATTAACTGAAGTTGAAGAATGAATGTCCGATAATAGAACCTAAAAGAAAATTGGTAAAGCGGACTGGTAAAAATAAATACCCAGCTTATGCGAATCGGTCTTTAAGGGATCAATTACTCATAAATATTGTGTTAACCCGTTGACTGCTGAATTCTGTAATTTACATAGACTTTGTACTTTGTACTTTGTACTTTGTACTTGGTTCCAGTATTCAATGGGATGAAAGCCAACTTATAACCAGTGTAATTCAGATCCAATTAACGGTTGCAACTTGGCAACGTGTCGCTAATGATACGTTCGGCCGACGATAATAGCCTTATATGTTGAATGTAGACGGAATTAATCATCGTTGGTCAAGCATCTCGCCTGTGTATTTCTGTTCATGATGACCACCACATATATCAAATTTACGATGAACATACGTAGGGGTGTTGTTCAAAAGTTGCAATTGATCGCAAATCAACTACAAATTAGTTGTAAATTGTAACGCGCATTTTCATTCGTGCACGATATGCGCTCCTAAAAAGACGCCCATGAAACAATTATTATGATTGACACGTTCCAATCAACTGCAAGTTGCGATCAATTTTTAACTTTTGAACAACAGCCCTGTAGACTGTTAACGCAAATGTGTATCTAAGCCTTCAAGAAGCTCGCTTGATGTAGCCTATATTACGGCGAAAGGTCTCTTCCAAAATACATATCCATGCCGTATCATCAATTTATTAGACCATAAGTGATTTTGCCACTGGAGCAAATATCATTTCAATTTGGCCAAAATGGACAGCCATACCCCGCGTCTTATTTTTTCCTTAGACATGTCCGTATAGGCCGACTCACACCTTTGCATGTTGAGCCTGCGTCGGCCAGCGTATTTAGAAAAACGCTCCCTTGACGGACAGCACACACAGATCAGACGATGGACTGACGTTCGGCTTGTGCTCACGGAGCGTACACCTACCGTCAGTCCACCGTATGACCTGCGTCTGCACACACACACACAAAAAAAACAAGAACTTACAGATTTGAGTAACATTACACTATAGTGACACACAGTTGGGTATTTTCATTGATATACTCACCAGTGTGTCATTATAGTGTCACTTTTTGCGACTTTACTCGGATCCATGAGTTCTAGTTTTGTGTGTGTGGAAAGCGTTTTTATTTTCAAAACGCTGGGCTGACGCGACGCAGGCCAAAAATGCAAACGTGTGATTCGGCCTTTAGACATGCTCTTTACAATAAAGATACATTTTCAGATTTTGGGGTGCCTTTAAGGCGGTCTGATGGGAGACATCCGTCATGTTTTTTTTGAAATGAATATGACCCTGCACTTTAAGTATTTTTTTTTAATGTGGTCGGAAATCACCACAAACGCAATTTCTTGTTTATGTATGTGCATTTCAATGAATTATCATTATTACACGTTATGAAAAAAATGTTATTTTTGGCGGTTACCATGGTAAGAAATAATGCTGTCATGTTAATAATGATGAATGGTTACATATAAATATGTAAAGAAACACCCGCAATTCATTGTAATTTTGGGTGGTTACCACGGTAACAACGCTATATGGTTACATGTAAGTTTATCATTGCCATATAACGCTGATCTATACACTATGATAACATTTTATCGCTTTTTTGGAACCAGAATTTCAATGATTTTACAATAATTGTCCACAAAGAAACGTGCAGAAACGTTACATGAGTTATTTTTTTTTACATAAAACGTAATACAATACACATACCAAACCCATACGAGTATATATAAAATGTTTGCATGTATACCCTTTTACACAATTTAGGAACTTTTGAATAGTCCTCATTTTTAGGAGTGGCTTGTTTTTTTTAATGAGTCCGAGAACATATTTTACTCTTCAGAAATATTTTGTTGAAATATTTTCTTCATTTTAAAAGGTGAAGAATGCAATTTGTTTTTAAAGGGTAGGGAAATAAGCATGTATTGAGATCGCGGTTTTTAACCCGCTCTACCAATCGAAAGCTGAAAACAAATCATTTGAACCATCAATGCATTAAGGTTGACTCACACCTTTGCGTTTTTAGCCTGCCTTGTTCCAGTTGGTTTTTAAAACTTAAAACCGCTTCCTGAGCGCATAGTGTACGCGGATCAGACGATGGATCTCGGCTTGCGCTCACGGAGTGTACGCCGAACGTAAATCCACCAGATGACCTGCGTCTTTGTGCGTCAAGGAAGCGTTTATAATTTTCAAAAACGCTGAGCCGACGGAGGCTAAAAACGCAAATGTGTGAGTTGGCCTTTACGCTGGATTGTTAACATTGCAACATAAAGGAAAACATCGGATAATGAAATTAGGTACCAGCAAAAATCTAATTTCAATTCTATAATTTTGGCCATTCATGTATTTACAGATTAAAGCTTTGATGAAATCAAGCACATCTTATCAAGTACAATTGCATGTCTTAGATATTTATTAGAGCGTGAGTGATTTTGAGTCTGGAAAATCTCGATCAAACTGAACATCAAAATTAGTGCAAAATTAATTTTCATTCACTCTCTTAAAAGATTCGGAAACATGCAAATCACACAAATAAATATCACAAATTTCTAGGTATTTCTTTTTTTCACTCGGAGTAGACTTTTAACCAGTGTGAACGAAATACACTCCTGTTTTGGTTACCGTACATTACAGTCATAACCAGTTGTGTGGACGTGTACTGTGTTGCCGAGAATTTGAGTAAACCTTTGCAGAATCATGTTACATGTGTACGATATAAACTATTTCCGAAAAATGAAGTCGAACGCAAATTCAATGCTCCTTTGTGATGCTATTAAATTCGGGACTGGCTTGTCATTGTTTTGTCCGCACAGTTGAACATACTGTGTACGGATCTTTTGTTTGCGTTCGACTTAATTTTTCGGAAATAGTTTATATCGTGTAAGTATACGTTTTCCAGTTGCAAATGGACTACTTTCATGATTATGATTGCAAATACTCTTAGAAAAGATGTGCCATTATTATTTCTCTCTAAGTTCTTAAAAGATTAATACATTAAATGGATTAGATTGCACTTTTAATTTCCGACATCTTGCTGTCAGGGACAAACTTAATTGAATTGAAAGTCATTTATCAGTAGATTTAAATATTCAAATCTATGGCATTGGTCAAATATGAATTATTAGATTGAAAATCAATAATCAATCTCATCTTGCATCGAGACCTTCTACAAGCTTTTTTTTTTTTTTAAGATATGACAATAGATGTGACACTAACTATCAAACGAAAAGAGAAAAAAGAGACGATTTAATGCGGCTTAAAGGGGAACTTCACCTAGACATTGATGTGCGCTCAGTGGATGAAGAAAAATACAATGATCAAACTGTGAAAATTTGAGCATAATCCGACAATCCATTCAAAAGTTATGAATTTTCAAAATTTTTATTTACCCCATGGGCTCCTTAAATTGGCAACGTACAGTCACAAAATGGCTGCCAACATGGAGAACTCTCAATTCACTTAATGTACACAGAATTTAACATTTTCTTTTTTTTCTAGAAAAGTAGACACAATTTTACTTTTCTCTTCAAGTATGATATGGACATTATGATTCTGCATCAATTTTGGAATGAATTTTGTAGATTTATTGTCTACTTTTCTAGAAATAGAAGGAAATGTGAAATTCTGTGTACAAAGTGAATGGAGAGTTCTCCATGTTGGCAGCCATTTTGTGCCTGTACGTTGCCAATTTAAGGAGCACATGAGAAATTTAAATTAAAACTTTGCAAATTCATAACTTTTGAATGGATTGATGGATTTTGCTCAAATTTTCACAGTTAGATTTTTGTATTTTTCTTCATCCACTGAGACTGCAGCAATGTTTGGGTGAAGTTCCCCTTTAATTAATTCAGTTCTTAAATGTAACAGTCAGCAAGTGATATAATGTAAACATTTGAATTTCCAGATGCAATCAAACTGAACAGAACTACAACTACAACAACAACAACAAGGACAACTACAACTACAACAACAACAACAAAAGTCATCGGCCATTACTGTGACTTATTATATAGTGCACATGTCCATTTTATTGGTGCTCACGGCGCTGAAAGTTTTCACTCATTATTATCATCCTGGGCGGTGTTTCACCAAATCGATCTTGACTTGAAGTTCGACTGGTATCAATTCTTGCGCTCAATGCGCGTACTATTATGAATTATTACGCACGAGAAGGGACGCCACTCGATCTTAAAGTCGTGCTTAAAGTCGTTCTTATCTCAGTGAAACACCTCCGCGGCGGTGCCTCGCATTCCAAGGAATTCGTTCCTACCATCCCCATTCACATCACCTGGGCTGAGTGCAGCACATTGTAGATGAATTTCTTGCTGAAGGAAATTAACAATTGGATGGGATTCGAACCTCCGAATTTCAGTTTACAGCTATCAGACACATGTTACCCGTTAGATATTCTTGTCTCAGAAATAAATTGAGTTGTAAACAATAAGATACAATTTATTATATCCTACTCATAAGATTGTATCCATTGCCATTGGTCAATGAGCAGTCATGTGATTAAAAATAGTTTAACCATGACATAAATTCGATATTGCGTGACGTCATCCTCGGAATAGTTTTCGATATGTCAATATTCTGACGTCATCTTTTACGATAACTTGATATTCAGCTATCCATACCGCGATAACGAGATCAAAGGTCGTCGAAGCATAGGTAAACAATAATGGCGACACACAGTGGAGAAATTAACGACGATGAACCTAGGTTTAATTTCATAGGTGATGATGATTTGGGGGAGTTTATTTCATCGACAGATTACAAGAAGAATATAAATTTGATTACTATTTCGGTTTACTTGCGTAGGATATAAACCATATATATCCATTGCAGACTAATGGGGTGTTGCTCAAAATCAACTGCAAATCATCTGCAACTTTGCCAATTGTAACGCACATTTTCATTCGCGCACGGTATGCGCATTTAACAAGACGCGCATAAAACAATGATTTTGATTGGCGCGTTCTGATCAACTGCAACTTGCGATCAATTGCAACTTTTGTGCAACACCCCTAAGACTATTATCGGAAATGAGAATGAATCATCAAATAATGAAATGAATAATTTGAATAGAAAGGAAATATATCAAAAGGTCTATATTTGGTCAAATGCCTTTGCAAAATTGTATAATCATAAGCGATGTAAACTTATCTTGAACGATGCTATTGTCTCCCTCATTGCTATGATCAATTCATAGTACTACAAACTCAAATTGTATTAACATGCAAATGTCATTTAATTGGCTCTAAGAGAAACAGAATTTAAAACCATTCACCCAGGCCACCACACTTCACCTTTGAATTATGAAACCAATTTTAGGAAAAGCAATATGATTCATGAGGTCAGGAATTTGAAATAACTTTTATTCGTTGGTGTATAATGATGATAAATTTGGTCAGGGGCAATGAATATTGCAATTCAATTTAAGTGTGCCGATCTCACTCGAATACGCATAGGACTGTAAAAGCCAACTCGTATGTGTGGTTTCTTGTAAAGTAATCGGTACAGGTATGAAAGCTGAATCAAACCTTTGCGTTTATCGACAATATTGGCTTAGCGTTCATGACGATCCATGAACGCTGAAGCACGGATCGATGACGACTGACCGACGTTGAATGCATTCGTCAAGCGCTAAGCGTACTCATGCGTCAGCGTCAGCTATAAGCGACGTTCATGAACGCTTTGCAGACGCTTGCTATAAACACAAAATTGTGAGTCAGCCTAAAAGCCCCCTCAAACACCCATGCGAAGGCTGACAAATTTGAAAAGGAAAATATATTTTTATAATGAGCTCAGAGATTTCGTCATAGTTACAAACTCAAGAATTCCCATCATATATAAGGTGTTACTAAACTCTTTGAAAATTCCTAACTAATTTTTTTAATTATTGAACCGTGTTGGTCCAATTTTTCCAGTTTGTTTGAGTCATTTTCTTCTTCTTCAATCAACGATTGCACCATAATTCCATAATTTGACGTGTGGGTTCCCCTTTAAATTTATCTTCTGCAATATTGATGGACGTGGAAGCCATGCGAATAAAACCATGGAATAGGGGGGATCGAGGGGTGCAGAGCCCCCATTTGAGAGTGTATGCTATGAGAACAATAATAGTTATCCACAGCCACCCCCTGTGGCAACCCCAACTTTAAAGTTACTTCGCTGTTCCTGTGCTATCAGTGCAAAACAATTAATGCCTTTGATGTAACTTTGTTTCCAAATAGTAAATTCCAAATAAAACGAACAAATATTCCTTATCGATTTGAAAAATGCTAACCATAAGTAGGCCTATTATTGACAGAACCCCTTCATGTGCAATCTTTTGCACAAGTATTCTTTGAGTGCAACTTTTTTTTCTAGTCACCAATCCATTACTATGTATAGCTATAGTGAACAAATATATACTGGAGGCGCCGTGGTGTAGTGGTCGTGACTCTTGCCTTTCAACTAGAGGGTCGTAGGTTCGAATCCAACCCATCGTGCTGCACTCAACCCAGATGAGGTGAATGGGTACCTGGCAGGAATATTTATTCTTTGAAATGCCAAGTGCGCCGTGAATGGCTGCCGGGCTAAAGCCAGTGTAATAGTAATGTACAGCGCCTTGAGCACTCAGCAGAGTGGATACGTGCGCTATATAAATTGCATCTATTATTTGTTGGGAAAAAAGGTGTACCACAATGAGTAAAACGTATTTTTTTTAAACACAAGATTGTGCACATGTTTTGTATCCAACACACATGCATACTCCTCTTTTCACAACGTATGTCACCAACTATATTGAGCAACATAATTTTAAGAGTGTATATTATGTGCCGTCACGTTCATTTGATATGCCATTTGTGTAACGTTTGAAAAAACATTGATATTGATTGGAAAATAAATACACTGGATCACGTATATGTTGTAACAAATGTCATTCAGGTCCCCCAATTTATACCAAATATAATAATGTATTCTGATATCTATCAATAAACTCAAAGAACAGTAATGTAATGTGTGTTGTCTGAGTAAAAATGTTCATTTGCGGGAGGAAGTGAATTTTAGAAAAAAAAGTGAAACTCAAGTGATTTCCAAGAATATGTTTTAACTCTATAATTTTGCAAGGGCATTTGAAACTGCTATATTCAAGATACAAGTGATCGCGGAAGTAATGGGCGGGTTTACTTACATACTCAAATTAATGTGATTTTCTTGCCACTGAACGTAATTACGTGGTATCCCTTACACCGTTTGATAACAATAAAGGCCCGGGCACACCAAACACGGCGCGGCATAAATGGCACGGTATGTACGCAGTATCTTGGTCCTTATTGGCCAGCGCGCTCCTCTGCGCACAGGATATTCAACAATTGGTCAATCACAGGGGAGACATCGCGTAAATAACGTGCCGTGATGCCGTGCCGTGTTTGGTGTGCCCGGGCCTTTAGACTACAGTACTTGGAATCCAGTTTGCATACATTTCTTGTTGCTATGTTGGGCAAGCCTCGGGCAAGCTTTAGGGTTGTCAAGAACAACCTTCGTGTTAAAGGCGTGCATAAAATTTGCATCTATTACTAGTAAACCCGCCTATCAAAATAGTGGGTTTTTGATGTCGATGGACGGAGGCTTGTGGACGGTAGAAAACCAGTGCGCATCTGATGTGTGCATTAAGTGACAAGTGCGCTACTGATGTGCGCATCATTTATTGCACACAACAGATGCGCACTCATTTTCTACCGTCAATAAGCTCCCGTCCATCAAATTTGAAAACATGCTATTGAGAGTGAGAACATCAAATTTCACTCAAATTTTTCTCCGATTTCGTCTTCTTTGAAAAAAATTACTAGCTCCCAAGGGAACATTTTCACTCATTGGTCTTTAGAAAGCAATATATATTTTTCATAGTTCACGCGTTTTTCCAAGTCAATTTGTGTAGCACCATGTTCAGATAGATTATATAATAAGTTAATCATTCGAACAATGAAAAATGCATAATTTTGAGAGAGTGAATTTCAAATTATTTTTTTTGTCTTTTCCCTCCGTTATCACCCAATTCGAATATCTGAGTTATCGCAGATGTCACTACAATAAAACTTAAAACATAAAAATGCACTCGAATTCCTCTCAAACTTTATTTTTATGAAAAAATAAAATCACAGAGTAGCTCCTAAGTGAAAAATTTCACTCACAATGTTCTTCAGAAGACAATATTTATTTCCATAGTTCACGTGTTCTTTCCACATTGAACCCCTACCCGCCATTTAAATAAAAAATGCGCAACATTTCACCTTGTAAAATAATCATTTAAACAATGTTTGCAAGTAGATATTCCCGCGATAAAGGAAATGAGTGCAGACGACATGTCGTATTTGATGCTACCGGTCGTTCATAGTGACCGCCAGCTCAGGACATTAAATCTGAAATACCGTACATAAAGGCTCAATCACATCTTTGCATTTTTGGCTTGCATCGACCGAGTGTGTTTGAAAATGAAAAACTCGTTCTGGATGCACAAATACGCAGGTCATACGGTGGAATGGTGTCTGGCGTACGCTCCATAAGCGCAAGCCAAATGTCAATCCACCGTCTGATAAACGTATGCGTCAGGGGAGCGGTTCTAATTTTCGAAAACGCTCTGTCAACGCAGACTAAAAACGCGAAGTGTGAGTCGGTCACTGCGTTTATAGCCAATGTAAATCCAGCATTCATGAAATATTGAAGACGCTCCGTGATCGCAAAAATACGTTATGCAAACGCTTGACTAACATTGAAGGTGTGTGGATGGTGCTCGATCGATGTTTGCATACGATTATGCCATATTAGCAACTATTCAACGTCTTTCCTGAATATTTCTATGTTTTTGAAGCTTCTCTGTACAAAATGTATGCTTTCATTGATAGTAAAATCCTACGCCTCAAAGAAGATAACATTATTGCTTTGTTACTGATAATATTTTTTTTTCAAAGTAATGTCATAAAAATTTAACCCAGCAGCACTACTATTGGGATGGAGATGGAGAAGGAGAGAGTGAGGGAGAGAGAGAGAGAGAGAGAGAGAGAGAGAGAGAGAGAGAGTGATAGAGATAGAGAAAAAATGGTTTTAGACATTTCTGAATATATTTACAGCTACCAGCGATAAAATGAGATGCAATTTGAGGGGGAAACCATTTTTTATGTAGTAAAGTGCCTAATAGTATGACCAGTAAAAAGACTAGAGAGGTCTTTCCTCTGCCTAAATAATTCACCGAATTTGACACATGATGTAATTAAGCCGTTGCTGTTTTTATCTTCGGTTTCACGTCATTTACCACTTTCGATCATACAAGGTTAATTACCATTGGCAGACTAATTAATTTTTCTTTAGAGTTCAGTGATCTTTATGTCCCGCCCCCAAGAGGTGGCCACTTTTTTCGAAAAAAATTGCAAATATGCATGAAATGATATTCGGTCACTGACTCCTAAATTAGAAGTAGATGCCTATGGAGCTAGTGTACACTGCAAAAAAGCTGGTGTCAAATTTACCACCAGCCGGAATCTGTCCACACCAGAAAAGTGTTAGTTGATATAGTACCAGGGAGGTGTTTCACCAAGATAAAAAAGACTTTACGCACGACTTTACGTTCGACTGGTATCCCTTTTTGCTCGTAATCATTCATAATATTACGCGCATTCAGCGCAAGAAGGGATACCAGTCAAACGTAAAGTAGTGCGTAAAGTCGATATATCTTGGTGAAATACCTCCCTGGTTGGAATCAAACCAATATAATTAACTACCGTTTATAGTTTCCTACTTGGGCTTGTCAGCACCAGTATGTGTTTAAATATTTTGATTTGATTCCAAACGGGCGCTATTTCAACATTTTCCTGGTGTGGACTTGCCTAGATACTGGCTGGTGTCATAATTTTATCCTAACGTATTTTTTTTTTTTGCACTGTAAGCTAATATAAATTTGATTACGAAATAACTAGAAGCGACCGGAAATCAGCATGTCCTCCTCAACATTCACGCTCCTCAACCATTAATGTTTTGAAAATTTACCAAAACAGTAGATCCCAAATTACCATTTAATCTACGTTTTAAAAAGCTTCCTTGAACGACATCTGGACACTTTCACAAATTGACACCCTGACAATGTTACGAGACATTAACGTGATAATTCAATCGGTGATCAACAAATCTACAATTATAAAGGAAAATTCCACATATCATTGGGTATTAGCGATTTTAATGAATGTTCAATGGATATTTGATTTGCAATCACCGTGTTCAAGGGTTAAAACATGACAAAAGTAGGTAAAGGTCACACTTGTTAGCGACGTCAATGAAGAGTGAAATAATTCATAATTGATCTCATCACCTATGCTTGAAAAAGTCGAACTAAAGGGCGACTCACACCTTTGCGTTTTTAGCCTGCATCTTGGCCCAGCGTTTGGAAAATTGTAAACGCTCCTCGAGCGTAGAGTATTTGCTGGTTAGACGGTTGACTGACGCTCGGCTTGCACTCAAGAAGCATACGCCGAACGTCAGTCCACGAATAACCTTTGTCTATGTGCGTAAAGGGAGGTGTTTCACCAAGATAAGAACGACTTTACGCACGACTTTACGTTCGACTGGTATCAATTATTGCGCTGAATGCACGTAATATTATGAATGATTACGCGCAAGAAGGGATACCAGTCGAACGTAAAGTCGTGCGTTAAGTCTTTCTTATCTTTGTGAAACACTTCCCTGGGATCGTTTTTAATTAAAAAAAAAAACGCTTGGCCGATGCAGGCTAAAAACGCAAAGGTGTGAGTATATGCGCATCGTAAATTGATTCCATTTTACGGTTCCTAGACACAGGAATTCGCATGCAGGAGACGTGCTTAGCTAACACTGAATTTGGAGGTCTTGCCATCCACGTACACACAGGTCAGCAATAACTATGCGTATCCCCTTCTGGTTTATGCGCATGTGGATTGTAATTTTTTAAAGTCCTTTGTTTAACTATTCATTAGAATATATTTACACAGACAAAAAGACAGAAAAATGTCCGACAGGGAAAATACAGCAAAAAGAATATGGAAGTAATATGATGGAGTGATTCTGAATCACTAAATGGCTGCGTTCTTTAAAGGTGGGGGGGGGGGGCGAACATGCTTTGCCAGGGCAATTATGCTATATTATACATCGCCTAGGGATCTACGATTCACCCCGACTCGTTGTTCTGAGGCAGTTAACTGTGAATTAACAAAGAGTTGGGGTGAATCGTGTTGCTTCCGGGGCTTTACAGGTGTCGGACAGAAGGAGGTTAGAAACGTATGACGCAAACACTTGGTGTTTCTCAGAAGAGGATTCTTAATTCACATCTCGAAGGCGGGGGGGGGGGGGGGGGGGGGGGGGGGGGATGGGCCGTCTCGACAAACCAGCGGATGACCATATCTCTTTTGTCCACTGAATTTACGAAATACTACGACTTTACGCACGGCTGGTATCAGTTCTTGTGCTGAATGGTCGAGAATCTTATACGCAATAAACTCGTTAACGTAGTCCAGAGCTTTCTTAAGGTCATGCGTAACTTTAAGAATGATATGTGCAACACCGCCCTAGGCGGTGTTTCACCAAGTTACGCATGACTGGTACCAGGTCTTGTGCTGAATGATAAGCAATCTTATGCGTATTACACTCGTTAACGTACTCCAGTCTTTCTTAAAGTCATGTGTAACTTTAAGAATGATATGTGCAACGAAAGACTTTAAGAACGACTTTACGCACGACTGGTATAAGTTCCTGCGCTGAATGATCGGGAATCTTATGCGTAATACACTCCGGTCCTTCTTAAAGTCGTGTGCAACTTTAGGAACGATTCGGTGAAACACCGCCCAGGTAACGAGAGTGTACCTCGCGATGTAGATATTTCGAAGCCAGTTTGGAAGTCCATTTTTGTGACCGCTTGTCCCGTTCAGACTTGCCATTAAACTAGTTTCTGTTAACCTGGTTTCGGTTAAAGTGGTTTAACGCTGTATATCCGAAAGGGGTCTCATTTAACTTTTAATAATGTTGTTCTAAACAATTATTCTAGCATACAATAAACATTTATTACAGTGTATTCCAGGGCCCCATGGAATACCAAACTTTGTTGAATTAACTACCCTGGTGAAATATGAACAAATGAATAAAATAAATAAGTTAGAATTGTTACCAACCATTTCCTATTTGATTTCTGCACCGAATCTAGAATTTAGCTTTCAAATTGAATGATGTACGTGGCGATATATTTTAATTAGAGTAAAAGGCAGGAGTCGATTAATTCGGACGCGCCCCTCTCCTGAACTAAAAAAGAAAAATGTGCAGAGAAGAATTTATCACTTTTTCTGCTTTAATTTATTTCTTCAGGGGAATTCGTCCCCTCCCTTTTCCTGCAGGAAATCCTGTCGTCGTTCCTCAAATGATGAATATGTAAGGTGTTGCAATGATTTCATAAAGAATGTTTTAAAAATGAGTCTAGACCAAATTTTTAATACCCTGCAATATTTTAATAAAAATCTTGAGCATGATGTTATAATATAGCGTATTAGAACATGTGACTTTAATTCGCAGACTTCAACGTACAATCTAATAATTCAATCAATATTATATCAGTATGACATTTCCTTTGAATACTTGTCATTTTATGTGCTGACCCAGAAATGGTCAAAATGCTTTTATGTAATATTGCCTGACTTTGATCTTAACTTGAAAATAAGAAAGAACCAAATAATTTTAATCATCCCTTTAACACTCATAAAACGATGTTCAACATGTTGTTCAAACGATTGGTTAAAGCAAGGAAGGCTAGCCTCTTTGCGTTTATAACCTAGGCACGTCAGCCAAGCGTTCATGATGCTCCGTCAAAGCGGAAATACAGAAGAACGACGCCTAAAGGCGTGCGTATAAAGAGCACTTGACGGATTCCTCAACGTCGGTCAGGTGTTTGTCCTCCGCATGCTGCGTTCGATGAGCGTTGGATCGGACGTTGGACAGACTGCCCAATGTTTCTAAATGACCAATCTCACTTATATAGTATAGACAGCACATATCTAGCGTAAAATTGAATTAATTTAACGATCCCCATCCGCAAAAAAAGATGCAGGGGAAGATCCTTGACTGACAATGAATACGTTCAGCTTGCGCTCAATCTACGCATGCCAGCGCTACCCAAACCAGTCTTATTCGCAAACGGAAAGACAAATGAATTTGAATGGCATTAGGTATACGTTGGCTATTAACGCAAAAGTGTGACTACATCTTCACCTTCAGAAATTGCGTAGGCTTGATCTACATAAAACGCGATACGTGCTCTGACGTTTAAGCCAAAATCATTCCTTTACAGCTACGCGTAAAGTTTGTTCTCCCTTTCCGATTTGCTTGAAATTTTTGCTGCCCCATTTCGATAAGACAAAACCGACGTGACAGGGTTTTTGGTAGATATAGTGTGATGAAGTAAAGCCGACATAATGAAAATTATATTTAACCGCTCCGATTCTTGTAAAATTAGGGTATACATGCGCTAGGTGTTTGAATAAAAGAACCTTTTTTTTTCATAGCCTATGTGAATCCTTGAAATCATTTCACGAGGATTCAATTTCCTGTATGCTAATGCTCATATCAAATAATTGCATATTTTCATTAATTCAATTCTTCCACTGTCGATTAAAGATCTTCTAATCTTATTTTATTAGCTTTGCAATGTGAGAATATCATAGGCTATCACATCCAACTTTATCAAAATTTCATTTGATTCAAAGTGAAATCGTTCAATTTAAAAGGACTTTGAATGACTTTCTAGATCCACATTTAATTACCTCAATGACTCATTTGATTTGATGTAATTGGCAAGCGATTTCAAATTTCTCATTTCAATGTGCAAATAAGAACGATCCAATAAAAAAAAAAGCAAGCAGTGCCTTTAAATTAAATGTGAAATCAAACATTCTTTTCATTGGCGCGAAATTAAATGATGTAAAACTGAATTGAGTGACAAATAGGCCTATAGGAATATGAAGTATGGTGCAAGTGGGTTTATGAAAGTCTGTCAAGTCTGAACATGATGAATAAGCGACGTAGCTAACTTTCTTTTTTTTTTAGAGGGGTGTGTTTTAAAGCTTTTTTTAACATATAGAGAACAATATATGTCCACTTATAGAACTAGAAATAAGGGGAAAATAATAGAAAATAAATACGGATTTAAAGAAATGGGGACACATAGCGCAAAATAATGGAGAGTATTCGAAATGATATTTTCAATGATGTCTTCAGCTGGTATCTGAAGGTATTTTATACCTTTTAACTTATTCATAAAGGTTACGTCAATCTGTGAGAAAGTATGTGATGAATAAGATATCAATTATATACGCCCCCTCGGAGCTACACGGCGCGGCGGCGGCGGTGTTTAAAATCGACTTAGGAAAGACTGAGGAACGTTATACTTGTGTTATAGGGCAGTCATATTAACAGAAGGAATTTTAAGGAATTATAAGATCTTGAACTCCTTGAACAAACTGATTCCGCATCAACAGAACTGTTTGAAATCTGATATGTGAATATTATTTTTCTCTATTTGAAACGTGCACATTCATTATTCAAATAAACTTTAGATTGTAGCTCAAAGTTTGAATTCACAGGCCGACTAAGACATTTGCGTTTTGAAAGATTAAAAACGTTCCCTAAATGCACAAAGACGCAATTCATATATGGTGGACTGACGTTCGGCGTATGCTCCTTGAGCGCAAGCCAAGCGAAGTCCACTGTCTGATCAGCGTATACTGTACGCCCAGAGAGAGTTTTTAATTTTCAAAAAGGCTGGGCCGACGCAGGTTAAAAACGCAAAAGTGTGAATAGGCCTTTAAGAAGGACTGCAGAACGTTGTATTTGTGTTTAATATTTACCAATTCTCCAATCATTTTTTTTTCAGATCAACAGACTGATCCCCCATCTACAAAACTGTTTATTATACTCTCTTTTCCGTTTGAAATCTGATATTTGAAGATTATTTTTCTCCATCTGAAATGTACAAATTCATTGATTAGACACAACTTTAATTTATTGCTCGAATTTCGAATTTGAGATTTGAGAATTTGACAGCACGGAGAAATCATTAAATGTAGTATTTAATCAAAACGAAAATTATTGAAGAATTACTATCAGGTGAAATAAAAAAGTGTATCTTTTGAAAAAATGAAATTATCGGAGACTTTCTATTAGGCTACTAACGTGTAAATAATATTTAAAAAACTAAACAGGAACAAGTATTTGTGCAAGATTGTCAGTCTAATGTTAAAACATAGATATATAAACGATTAAAAACCTATTCCACCCTCTTTTTCGATATACTCGATGTTATTGTGATCGCACCAAATATCTCCTCGCCTTGCCGATGCGTATATATGGTGCGTGTTTGTAAGACTATTCAGCCATGAGATTGGACTATATAAACAGCCCCTATTCGAATGGATGATTCGGCCGCTAACTATCTAAAAAAACAATTGGACTCAGTCCAATACAAGGCTCTAAAAACAATTACCGGGGCACTTGCGCGTACTTCGTTAGATGCCTTGCAGGTAGAAAGTGGTGAAATTCCGCTTTACCTTCGAAGAAAACATTTTATTGATAAAACATATTATAAANGTCATGGTATATATCCCCAAAATTCACATTTCTTTAATCTTTACCAAAACTATACACGGGCTTTAAGAAAGACTGAGGAACGTTACACTTGTGTTATAGGGCAGTCATATCAACAGACCAAGGAATATATAAGATCTTGAACTCCTTGGACAGACTGATTCCGCATCAACAGAACTGTTTGAAATCTGATATGTGAATACTATTGTTCTTCATCTCAAACGTACAAATTCACTATTCAAACAAAACTTTCATTTATAACTCAAAGTTCGAAATTAAAGGCCGACTCACACCTGTGCATTTTTAGCCTGCTTCGGCCCAGCATTTTTAAAAATTAAAAAACGCTCCCTTGACACACAAAGACGCAGGTCATATGGTGGACTGAGGTTCGGCGTATGCTCCTTGAGCGCAAGCCAAGCGAAGTCCACCGTCTGATCAGCGTATACCTTTTCAAAAAAGCTGGGCCGACGGAGGCTTAAACCACAGAAGTGTGAATAGGTCTTTAGCCTGCGTCACACCTTTGCGTTTTTAGCCTGCGTCGTCCTAGCGTTTTTGGAAATTAAAAACGCTCCCTTGACGGACAGCGTACGCAGATCAGACGGTAGACTGGCGTTCGGCTTGCTCTCAACGAGCGTACGACGAGCGTCAGTCCACCACATGAAGTTGACAGCAGGATGAAATCATTTAATGTATTATTTATTAAAAACGAAAATTATTGGATAATTGCTTTCACGTGAAATCATGAAAATCCTTGGAAAAATAAAATTATCGGAGAATTCCTTCTAGCTTAAATAAATTGCAGACAATATTGCCGAAAAAATGAACGAAACAGAAATAAGTATTTGAGTACAATTACCAGTCCAATTGAGTACAATTACCAGTCCAATTGAGTACAATTGCCAGTTTAATGTTTTAAAAAAGGAATATATCTTTTTATTTCCATCATCGTTTCCGATATGGTCGATGTTATTATGGAGTATATCGCATCAAATTTCTTCTTGCCTTGCCGATGCGTATTTGGTGCGTGTTTGTAAGACTATTCAGCCATGAGATTGGACTTTATAAACAGCCGCTATTCGAATGGAGAGTCGCCAAAAAAAAAAAAAGGACCAACCAACCAACCTTGACATTGGTTATGAAAGATGGATATTTAATGATTATCAGAAAAGGGGGAAACGACTAAATCTACTGTGAAATATTAATTGGGGATGTCTAATTATTATTTTATCTATTCAAAGCGGTTTATTTTGACTTGAAAAAATCCGCGACCGATATGGCTGTATTGCGGTATATTCCCCCAATAAAATAGCATGGATATACTGTACATGAATAGGTAATTAAATGATACATTTTAAAAAGTTAGAAATACAAGCGTTGACAATTATAATGCAGGTTGATTATTCAATAATTTTTTTGCGATGGTAAGTTGAATATATGTCAATAAAGTAAGAAAACGAATTGATGGTTGTCAAAAATTATTAAAGACAGGCCTTAATTAGTAATGCTGCCAAGGCATGATTTATAAGGATACGTCAGTATTCATAACGAATACGTTACTCATAAGTTATCAACCTGTTTTTACAAAACGTTATTCATACGTCTGCATCGTTACAAATAAACTATTCATTTATTCATTTATTTATTTATTTCTGATATATATAAAGCGCCTTGAGCACTCAGCAGAGTGGATACGTGCGCTATATAAATTGCATCTATTATTATATAGAGGGTGGCTCATTTCACCAGTTTGGTGGTCTTCCATGAGGCCCTGTTTGCAAACAACAAATATAACAATATATACAAATATACAAATGTACAAACAGTATCCCTATAGGCTACTATAGGCTACTAAAATCGAATACTATTAGCATTGAAAACTGTTAAATACTCAAATTGAAAAATAAAACACACTTGTACATTGACAAGAGGGGAAGTTATTAATTAATCATTTTGCTAGAATTAACTATATATATATTAACTATATGTTTCCTAAGTTCATTATATATCGACGTTTTTGATAAATCTGCATACGTCGAGCATATACGCTGAATAAAATGTCAAACTCTGAGGCGTTCCGATGTATGGGTGACGTACGAGCAACGTTTGTGGACGTTTGTCAACGATTGCGTAACGTTCCGATAACTTATGTGAGGTGTAGGATAACTTCGTCGGCATACGTCTAACACTGTTCTATTTGTATTTTTTTAAATCGAAACCATCTTCTTACATGAGAAACGTACCCATAATGATCGGACGTACGCTAACATAGTTTCCAAATTTCTCATACGTCGTTCATCCACTGGCTGAAACGGCCAAGCGTGAGAGCGATAAAAGAATGCAAAACTGAAAAAGAGAGAAGGCCAAGGAGGGATTAGCGTATTATCTCGACTTTACAGTCTGAGCTTTAGTCGCTGAATTGAATAAGATGTTTCCGTTATCGCCTTATGTACGTAATATCATGATTATGACGAACGCTCTGAAATATTTGCTCCAAATGGACTTGGCGCCTTACATGTCATCAGGGCATTGGGTGGGAGTACGATGTGTGCACGCAGGGAGTTTCTTTTATATCCCTCCACCAATCTTCATAATGTCGATTTGCTCAATGTACAATTTATTGGAGGAATCTTTATGATGGCAAGCAATTGTAAGAGTATAATGCCCTGCCACCCAAAAGCTTTCTGTCATGAGAGGGTTTCGAATTTACTGTTATGTTTTTATATGTTAATCCTAAACGTCTTGTCTAATTGATATATCAAAATAACAGGTTTTGAAGTTTGTGTGTTTGCGCGCCCGCGGTGTGAAGAAGTATATTGTGGTGTACCGTATATCCTATACAATACAATTCATATTGAATATAATTAATCGTCTTATATTATATATTCTTACCGCGAAATATTATTCTATCATATTGAGATAAAACAACACAATCATCTGGTAGATTTGTCAAAGTATATCAATTCACACTTTATCAACAAATTAGCCCCGTTCCTAAAAATACATGAGCTGATCTAATTTCAAAAGCTTCTGAAAAATGATAACTTCGAAATTAATTTATCCTAATGGCACAGTAGACAAGACCTGTTGAGTGTGATTTGATAGCAAAATATTTGTCATCGAATATGATCAGTAACGATGGAATTTGAGATAATAGTACAAGTATGATAATGATTGTGATTAGTATTATGTCATACCGATGTATTATTCTGTTATATCAAACTGCTGTTTAATCCTTGTCATAGTATTTTTCTTGCATTATGACGAATAAAATCACATCAAATCAAACTTACATTTCCGTCATATCCCGGAAATATGACTTTCGTTTTGATAGCTATGTAATGTGTGGTGCACTTTAAATAAATGCTTTTGATTTGAGGATAGATGCTAAAACAACGTCCTAAATGTTGTGATTGATAAAAAAATATCAAAATATTTTTTTAGAGTACCTAATTGCAAAACAAATTTGTTAAATTCTCGATAGATAAAAACATTTTCAGAAATGAATGCATGAATAGACAGAAGTTAGCCATGAGCAAACCAATAACAGATAAGTGCAATCGAAGTGAAAAAAACTTCCAAATATAATTTATTGTTAACTATATACTTTTAGATTTTAAAAACTTCAATACAGCTGTACATATGTTGCTTCGACTTCGTTTGCCTTTGTTGTGGAATGTCGCACATGCAAAAGGTGAATGTCAATCAATCGGTAATGGATTTAATACAATTGGCACCAACAAGTG
>BQKZ01001450.1:8683-26271 GCA_036244855.1 Temnopleurus reevesii
GGGGAAGGGGGGAGGGGTGGGGGAGGGGTATAAAAATATACTTACCTGCAAAGTTGGGAAGAGTAGGCCGACGAGAAAGTTTGCTGTCCATGAGATTTGAGAGCCTAAGGCCATGGCCGCACTTCGAGGACCTTGTGACCAGATCTCAGTACAAAGAACGAATGTAGCACCTGATAAGACAACCACAAAAAAAAAGAATTACATCTATAAAGTAGAAAGAAGATTACATCACACTATTTATAACGGGAGTTTCAAACCAAGGGCGAGGAGTTATGGAACTAAAAGGAAATAGACGACCCCACTTTTCCCGGCATTTCAAAATTAGGGCTCTTTTTGTTATTTTTTTCTCCAAAATCATGGATTCTCTTACAAAACTGTGGGATAAAACGGCCGGCATCGTATTTAATAGTAAATATAAATAAATGATTAATTAAATAAGCCAAAACGATTGACACAAATAAAACAGAATGTGTAGATGCAAGTAGTAAACAGAGAAAAGTTTGGAAATGCGATGAAAGTCAATTTGAATAAGAATAGAAAACTAGAAAACTAGTCTGAGTAGAAATTCGAGTTTGTCTTACCTGGGCCAAGGCTCACCATGAACGTATGTAAGGTAATCAGAGCAGCGCTCAACCACGGTAACCATGGAAAATTAGTCTGAAAGAAAATAGAAAGATAATTTCATGAATTCAATAGTACCGAACATAACGTTATTACTGACATGGAGCATAAATATCCTATAAAAGAGAGTTCAATGCAGTTGAATATTTGCGTTAATAACCGACATATGTCTTGGTAGATATTGCTAGACTCTATCTTGCTCCTCATATAGGAAAGCTTAAATTACATGTATTCATAACATTTTTTTTATTATTATGTATTCATTCGGCGAATTCAGAACAAAACAATTGCAGTATAAGTAAAGGATACAAAGATACAAGAATTAGGCAAATTAATAGTTAATTAAGACCTGCAGTTGGTTGAGATGGCTGCTGGGGCGAGGAAAGGGAATTTCAAGTTGCGTATTCTTTTTATTCATATTATATATTAGTTGATTTGATCATTCATGTTTGAATTATGTTTACATGCGTGTGCGTACAATTGTATACTTTATATATGACTTATGTGCCATATGTAATTTATTATGTTTTCTGCAGCTTTGTATTATGTTCTATTACGTGTTTGTACTATATGGATTTGGCAGGGCTCTCTTGAAAAAATAGACTACTATGTTTTTTTTTTTTTTTTTTTTACATAAAACTGAAATAGATATATAGATAAATAAATAAATGCATGAATAAATTAATGAATGAAATATATGAATGAAACTTATTGAATAAATGAATTGAATAAAAAAATTATATAAATAAATGAATACATACATAGATAAATTAAAAAAATACATAAATAAATGATTAAATAAATGAAAAATGATTCTTACCTGAAATTCCATACATAAAGTTAAACTGCATAGAATGATTATACAAGCCGTCATCCCAAACATAATAATGGGTCGTCGACCAAACCTGTCGAAACAGTACCCCTGAAAGAAAAAAAAATGAAACCAAATACATTATAAGTATCCTGATTGATTTTAACAGTTGTTGTTCACGAGAATATTGGCCAAGAGTTATTTATACCAAAATGCTCGAAACGTATGCGCTGAATCAGAATCTGATGGATACGTGCCTGATAAGTTAAAACTCGAGTGTATACATACAAAATACGTGTCAAGCTGTTTCTTTCATGCAAAATAAATAAAGTGAATATTTGCATGGCATACTTGAAATGAAGATTTATTTTAGACAAGTCAATATTATTTATTTTGTAAATTTTGCAATAGTCTTTCTAGATTGATGTGCAGTATAAGTAGAATGATCATAGAACCGCAATTGATAAATAGTAAAATATCTATTGAAATGCAAATGCAAAAATTTTGTATTCGTATTTTGAAGAGATGCAGAAACGTTCGTATAATTTTCAGCAAAGAAAAACAGAGATTTAATAGAATTATTAAAACTACTATCGTGATCGTGGGTTCGATTCCTTCCCGAGTATGCCTGTGATTTTTGTTCACAGCATCTTGAATATAGGCAATATCAATCAGTGTTTATCCATGTCGTGGTAAGGCAAGAATGATTGAAATCATCATCTACCTCACATTGATAATACCATTAGGCAGTTTTATATAGCGCTAACTTCCTCTGTTAGAAGTATCTAAGCGCCCTACAATAATCAATGCAGTATTATTACACTGGCTTTAGCAATAGCATCTTGTGAGGCGCTTGTGCATTTAAGGGAATATATTCCTACCAGGTACCCATTCACCATACCTGGGTTGAGTGCAGCACAATGTGAATGAATTTCTTGCTGAAGGAAATTAATACCATGGGTCGGACTCGAACCGCGGACCTTTGCATAAATGGCGAGAGTTAGGACCACTACACCACGACACTTCCAATTGATGCTTTATTTTGCAGAATATCTTACCGAGACAACAGTCATGAGGGCGTTTCCTATTCCTAACCAGATAGTCACAGATACGATTTGGCTGTCAGTCAGTCCTGTAGCGCGGAAGATATCGACGAGATAGAACCAAATCTGTAATCAATAAGATGGAAGTATTACGTAATACAAATTCATAACTATGAATGCAATATTATAAATTATTGATTATAGATTCATGATTATGTGCAATATTATAGAATGTGTTGTATATAGTATTAGCGTGTATTTTAAACTGGTAGACGGTGGCCTGTCGACGGTAGAAAACGAGTGCGCATCTGATGTGCGCAATAAATAAGGAGTGCGCAACTGATGTGCACATCATTTGTTGCTGTACAATTTGAGGCGCTCATTTTGTACCATCCATAAGCCAACCGATTTCGAAAACCCAATATGAAGCCAACCGTCAACCAAAAATAGTTTATGAAAAGAAAAAAAAATAAGGAAAGGGGAGGGAATGAAATACGATGAGCGAAACGAGGGTCCATTAAAAAGGAAATGGAAAATAGAGTAATATTTGTGTTTTTCCAGACGGCAAGATGATTCAGTATCAGCAAACCACCTCTCATGTAGGAGTAATCTGGAAGGTGGTGACATTTATAGACAATATTATTCTTTTGTCATGAATGCAATTCCAAATTCTTTAATATCCTTGTATGAATTTGATATAGCCAAACATTTCTAGAAGGCCCTTGGGAAAAAGGTTAGAGATAACGACAACAAAGAGGTGATAGAAAGAGTATAATAATAGTATCTCTTAAGAAATAATAACAAAAAGAAGGACAAAGTAAGTTTCCATTCATACAAAGTAGGGATATTCATCTTCAATTGTGTGATGATCCAAGAATTCTTTACTTCTTAATTTTTTTATGTTATTCAATATTTTAACTGGGTTGCTCATTCAACAAAAGCCGTTTTCCTTGGGGTCCTTCGAACACAAATGCGAATCGACTCAGATCCTTCTAAAATTGCATTGCATCGAAATTTAGAAGTTTGTAAATTACAATTTCTTTTTCTTTTCGTTCAGACAAGAAATATATGTCGACTCAGAGCGTTGACCCCCTCCCCGTCAATACTGGCTCACACCTTTGAGTTTTTGTCTGCGTTGGCCCATCGTTTTTTTTTTAATATAAAACAACGCTCACTGGATGCACCAAGACGCAGGTCATTATGGTGGGCTGGTGTTTGACTTACGTTCCTTGAGCGCAAGCCAAACGTCACTCTAACGTCTGATCAGCGTATACTGTGAACTCGAAGGACGTTATTAATGTTAAAAAACACTGGGCAGACGCAGGCTAAAACCGCAAAGGTGTGAGTCAGCCTTCAGATGTATACAACAGTTACAAACCACGGTAAGGAGTAGTGGTTTTCTACAATCCCGCTCACAAAATCTTAGAAGGTCCAAGATTCGAATCACCTTTCGTTTGGTTGTTTGTTGGTTTTATTTCCCTTAAAGTAAAAAGCAAGTTTTAAACAAGAAATGTTTATTGACTCACCGCGTTGACCTCTGTTAGATGTATACAGCAGTTAAAAACCAGAGTGAGGTTTAGCGGTTTCCTCCAGTCCCGCTTACGAAGTTTTAGAAGGTCCAGGATTCAAACCACCTTTTTGTCAAAACAAGAAATGAATATCAACTCACCGCGTTGACCCCAGTCAGATGTATACAGCAGTTACAAACAACTGTGAGGAGTAGCGGTTTTCTCCAGTCCCGTTCACGAAGTTTGAGAAGGTCTAGGATTCCGACCACCTCATTCGATTTCTCTTTTAATCTCTCATCGTCCATCTCTGCGATGTCGCGGGAGATGTCTGCCTTTCGTCGTAATCTCCTCAAAGCTGTATAAAAGTAATCAATTTCGTAAAAATTTGTAATCAAACAGATTGGTATCAATCAGAAGAGATATTGCTCGCAGCAAGTGTCATTATCATGCGCGCTTTATCAATTATAAACCTTCAAATAACATCATACCCTAATATAAATTACCGCTAGAATCTCTATTGAAAGAAAATATTAACACGATAGTAATATGAATACTTTTTAAAAATTAATCTGTACATAGTAATAATTCCGTGACAAACTACCCCCTTTCTTTTGCGTCCTATCCTATCCAATATCCATACCTTTCGCTATCTCATGTCAATAATTCGATAATAACTACAAGCAAAAAATGACGACCAGTACAGTGTAATTTGAACACAATAAATTAGGAATAAATTGTATAATGCCGGTCCCAACGTTAAATTTTAAATAACATACATATTTAAACTGCAGAAAATAGCGCTGAGCAACATGCTTTTTTTTTCATTCCCGGCTCGCTCCAAGGCGCCACTCCGCAAGGCTCGGAGCGCATAAAGTGGCGCGTGTGCTACGGTTTGAGAACCCCTGTTTTATACAATGTCGGTATCTCTGTATATACTTTCAGTTTAAAATGAACAAGGACGTAATACTAGTTCCTCATTGTCCAAACAATTCATGAATGAATGAATAAAGTCGGAACAGGGTTTTGCAAAGCGATTGTGATGTTCGAGCATTTCAATACTCGACCTTTGAGTTATTGCATCATAACCGAGTTTTTCTTTAAAGAAATGTTTCAAATGAATTGGAGGCATGGTTAGAGAAACATAAAACATGTCTTACATTGCATTGCACCTTCCTGTTTATTCCTATGTATGTACAACCAACGTGGGCTTTGAGGAGTGAACAGACCCGTGATCAGCTGGAAGATACTGATAATGAAGACTGGAAGACCAATTAGCCATGGCAACGAATCTTTCCCGGTGAAGACATACAGACCAAGAGCCTGAAAAGAAAGAAATCAAAATAAAAGAATTATAAATCCTCAAGGGCAATTCCCCGTGCTTGAGTACGTTTTCTAACGGGAAGGGCAACTCCTCCTCCTCAGTATACAATCAACCTCATTTAAAGGCCGACTCACACCTTTGTGTTTTAGCCTGCGTCGGTCCAGCGTTTTTGACAATTAAAAATGCTCCCTGACGCAGGTAATACGATGGACTGGCGTTCGGCGTACGCTCCGTGAGCGCAAGCCGAACGTCAGTCTACCGTCTAATCAGCGTGTGCTGTGCGCACTGGGGGCGTTTTTAATTGTTAAAAACGCTGGGCCGACGCAGGCTAAACACGCAAAGGTATGAGTCATCTTTTAGATTCAGCTATGATCCAAGAAGATTGTCCTCAATAAATTGATATCGGTCTAGATTGTCTATAAAGGGAGCTGTCCTGATACAGAGGATTCGAGCTTCTACACAGATGGGGGTAATTAAACAAAAACACAAATAAAAATCGTTCCGGAATATGCATGAGGTGTGTTTTTGTATAAATTCAAGGCCTTCATCACAAATGAATGGCTATCAAAGAGTATAGCATTGTGTTTTTGCTCTTATGTTTTGCTCTTACTTTTGAGCAGGTATTGCATTATTCGCATTTTAATTTTGATCTCATGGATACATTCTGGAACGGTTGGCATCTCAATAAAGACCCATTTTTGCCTGCGTCGGCCCAGCGTTTTATCAAAATAAAAAACACTCCCTGGACGCAAAAAGACAAACGTCATACGGATGATTGACATTCGGCGTAAGCTCCTTGAGCGCAAACCGAGCGTCAGTCCATCGTATGATCAGCGTATACTGTGCGACCGGGGAACGTTTTTAATAATAAATAAAAGCTGGGTCGACACAGGTTAAAAAGGCAAAGGTGTGAGTCGGTCTTACGGTATCTTGTATACCTGTGATATTGAAACACCAACATTTAGCTGCATCCCGTGCACAGCGGTAATAAAACCTCTCAGTGGGGTCGGCGAAATCTCAGTCAGGTACAAAGGAACTACCGCGCTTACAATACCTGTGGAAGGAAAAGAAACATTCCATTAGAAAGTAAAATGTTAGTTTAGTTTATTGCTCTCAGTTGAACTGATAATAATAACACCATTTTTTTTCATATGCAGTTTCCTCTTAGTTATTATCCATTTTTGCCAGCATCTTCGTTGAACTTGGGTTCGCGCTCTCTCTCTTTCTTGACGAATAAAGCATTAACAAACTTGCACCCCTGTGAGCTACACAATATAGTCCTCTCTCGCTTATGTTACCGGAGCTGACAGGAAAAGGAAACAGGTTTCAAAAATGTTGCGCCCCTAAGGGCAATTTTGTGCCCTCTCATATACCTTTTCATTTTGCGCCCCTTCTGGGAGGCTTGGGCCCCAAAGCCCCGCCCCTTCACAGATATACACACACGAAGCATTACAATTATTCTGACACTGTTCTTACAAATACTTGATTTATTATAGAGGGTAAATAGTTTACCGGCTTTCGCTCTGTCTCTGTCTCCCTCTCAGTCCCCTCCTTCCTCCTTCCTTTAATTCCCATCTTTCAACATCCATCGACCGATCTCACATCTCTCTCCCTCTATCTCTCTCCCTCTCTCCCTACCTCCCTCACTCCCCCTCTCTCTCTTTCTCTCTGATATATATCTCACCATCTTTCGATTTATCTCTCTCTCTTTCTCCTTCCATCCAACAAACCATTTTCAACGCTACATCCCTCAAGATTTACCTAAATTAAATCCAAACAGCAACCTGCCAATCATTATCATCTCAAAGACTCCGCCAGGAAACTCACACTCATCCATCTACTAGTATCTACTATCATCTATACCTATATCTAACCATATATCTATCCATCTATCTATCTATCTCATCATCTATCCATCCATCTATCTATCTATCTATCTTACCTAAATTAATTCCCACCAGGAACCTGCCAATCATTATCATCTCATAAGACTCCGCCAGGAAACTCAAACTCATCAACAAAGCTCCAGCGATCGAGAAAGCATTGTTCATTATAAGTGTCTTCTTCCTGCGGATGAAGTATGTGAAACATGAACAAATAAATATTCATCTAATGTGCTGACATTAGATTTAAAGGCACGTCGAAACAGACACGTCACCGCATCACGGTAACCAGTACACGACACCATACCTGTCAACAGTGAAAAAAAATCAAATCGAGGGAGCACACCAACACATTAGAGGCCGTTTGCGCACTATTGTTGTTATGTTCAAGGCAAGTAATGAAAGTTTTTACCAGATATCGAAATGTTTGGCGGATAAAGGGGTTTAGGGGAGCATTTTTTTGTGATAGAGGGACAATGTCCTGAATTGGAAATTCCGATAGAGAGGTCGGAACGGGCACCGAATATCGGAACAATGCGGACGGAATCGGGACTCTAAAGGCCGACTCACATCTTTGTAATTTTAGCCTGCGTAGGCACAGCGGGTTTTTTAATTATTATTATCAAAAACGCCCCCTGGACGCACAAAGACTCAGGTATACGCTCCTTAAGCGCTAGCCGAACGTCAACCCATCGTCTCATTAGCGTAAACCGTGCGTTGTCTATTCTTAAAAACGCTGGGCCGAAGCAGGCTAAAAGCACAAAGGTGAGAGTCAGCCTTAAGATTGGTATGCGGCACGGCATTAGCGATGGCTACTCTGTGATTTGCTAATTCTTTAAAATTATCTGCGAGGAGTTGTATTGGCCAATAGCAACAAAGATACTGCGTAAATGGCGTGCTGTGAAGCTGCTGTGCCGATGTTTGGTGTGACGGGGCCTTTAAAGGCAGTCTTGATATTTGTTAAACGTCAAAATTACTGAGTTGAAACATTTTAAAACCGTGTATGGTTTCATGCAACATCACTTATATAAAAATGTAAAGTTAGCAAATTTATTTCCAATTTGGGAAGAAATTAAACGATTTGTATTTTGTATTGCTCTAGAAATCAGGGAGGGGTTACTTTATATACTTTGATTGTGATATTTACACAACACGAAGTAATTCATTCTCCAATCATAGCAATGTGTTTATCGAAAACATTTTGAACTCAGTTGGGATGATAATTTGATTTCATACTCTCGTCGTCCCGGAGTACTATTTCATGCAATCGATGTGCTCTTTAGATTTGGGGAAAATTAGGTAATACCTTAATAATCCAAGAGGTTATGCGAAATCGTTCAAGTAGGTAACAATCAAATATAAATATCATTGATAACAATACATCATAATAACTTACGAAAGACGAACTAAGCTGTTATCGTTCAGATGATTCATTGCAACCAGCTAGGAGGGACAGAATTCATTTTGTAGTAGTTCTTACACGCAGGGGCTTTGGTGCTTTCGCTTTCGCTTTACAGCACACTATTTAAGACGTTAGATCTATGGGGAGCCCAATTGATAATGTAATCTGTAATAAAATGAGGTCCTGGGGCCTTAAAAGTCATTTTGTTTAGAAAAGAACAACCTTTGCCAAATGCGTAAATGACTGCTTTGGCCTTCCATGAACTTAACGTCGTTAATAGCGGTTGCTTTGCGAAGCCTTGTAATAACGCTTGGCAAACGTTAGCTAGAAACGAAAAAGTGTTACGTATTANAATTCTGGGTACACGCATGTATAATGTTCCATATACTTTAATTGAAACTCGTTTTCCCCTAAAATAATTTCAGACGGATCTCCTTTACAATGCTTTTTATTCTTGAGCCATTACTCGTTGGCTATCGTCAACAAAATGTTTGTCCGTGCCAAATATGACGAACCATCTATTGCAAAAGAAAAAAAAATATATATATCAATCACACCTTTGCTTTTATAGACAGCGCCTGCCTAGCGTTCGTAAAATTTTGAATACGCTTCGTGAACGCAGAAAAACATAGGAAAGTCCTTTGACCAACGTTAAAGGCGCTCGGCTGGCACTCGATCAAAGATGTTTATATACCTCTTCGTGCCCGCCCTATCCCCGCGTCAGCGTCATTCCTCTTTACTTCTGCATTAACCGAACGCCCTCTAATGTTCATGAACGCTTGGCAAACGTTAGCTTAAAGTTGTAATGGGTTCATTGCTAAAGCCTGGCATAGCAACATTAACATACCTTCCAAACTTGTTGCTTGGGTAGCCGGACACGAGTGCACCAAAGGTCGCTCCTATGCAGCGGAAGGAGATTGCAAATGACCATAACCATTGCTCATAAACTTCATTGATAAAGCCTGGCATAGCAACATTAACATACCTTCCAAACTTGTTGCTTGGGTAGCCGGACACGAGTGCACCAAAGGTCGCTCCTATGCAGCGGAAGGAGATTGCAAATGACCATAACCATTGCTCATAAACTTCATTGATAAAGCCTGACGTAGCAACGTCAACCTACCTTCCAAACTTGTTGCTTGGGTAGACAGACACGAGAGCACCTAATGCTGCTCCTACACAGAGGAAGGATACTGCAAAAGACCACAACTATCGCTCATAAACTTTATTGATTAAGCCTGACATTGCTACATCAACATACCTTCCAATCTTGTTGCTTGGGTACCCTGACACGAGGGCACCAAAGGCCGCTCCTATGCAGAGGAAGGAGACTGCAAAAGACCACAACCATCTTTCTGAAACCTCGTTGAGATATTCTCCTCTCTGATTGTAGTGGGACTCGTTGAAGAACTCCTTCATATGCTATGAAAAGAAAGTTGGAAATGCATTCATTCAAATATCGATATATACAGTCAACATTCTGTTCATTTTGTTTATATAATCTTGATTTATATATTTATGTATTCATTCATTTATTCATTCATCAATAAATGATTAATCTATTGATTCAGTCAAGGTGTATCGTTGTGTAGTGTTTCTGCCTCTTGCCTTACAACCAGAAATTTGCGTTCCGAATCAAACTCATGCCGTTAATTTCCTTGAGCAAGAAATTTATTATGCTGCACCGAACCCAGGTGATGTAATTGGATAGCTAGTACGACACTGATTTCTAATGGCCGACTCACATCTTTGCGTTTATGAACTCTACTACTGATGAAAACCGACCTACCAGTGAGGGTACTGAGAGTACTCCGGTATTGAAGCCGCCTAGCATGGAGCCTCCCATCGTCACAGAAACTATACTGAAGACGAGCAGGAACGATACACCTCCCTGCAGTGAAAAAGGGCGGATGGAAATGAGGAGGAGGGGAGGAGGAGGTGGAGGAGGAGGAGGAGGGGGAGAAGGAGGGGAGGAGCAGGCGGAGGAGCAGGCGGAGGAGGAGAGGAGGAGGGGGAGGAGGAGGGGGAAGAGCAGGCGGAGGAGGAGGAGGAGGAGGAGGAGAGAGGGAGAAAGAGGAGGAGGAGGGAGGGAGGAGGAAGGTAGAGGGGGCAGGAGGAAGAGGAGGAGGAGGAGGAAAAAGAAGACGAGGAGGAGGAGCAGGAGGAGGAGGAGGAGGAAGACGAATAGGAGGAAATGAGATTAGGGAAAGGAGGAGGAGGAGGAGGGGGTGGAGGAGGAAATTAGGAGGAGGAAGAGGAGGTGGATGATGAGGGGGGAAGGAGGAGAGGATAATGATGGGAGGAGAATAGGAGTAACAGGAGGAGGAGGAGGATAGGGAAAAGGAGAAGGAAAAGAGGAAGGAGGAGGTGGAGTAGGAGGCGGGGGATGAAAAGAAGAAGAAGCAGATGAAGAAGAAAAGGGTATAGGAAAGGAGGAGGAGAATAACAATTTAAAAAAAGAAGAAAATATAACATGTTTAGCTTGATAGCTAAACATTGACCCTGCCTTTGTGGTAGATTGGAAGTTTTGAAAATTCTTCACTTATATATACATTATTATTGTACTATATATTATATAAGCAAGTCAAAAGAAATTTAGTGATGACTATGATATCAATTTAAAGCCCAAGTACAGTTTTGGTAAATGCGAATATTTTTATCGCCGAATTTTGTCTTCAAATCTATATAAAATGAAACATGATATCATTAACACATTGTACAAAATATTGTGCGGAAAATGACCAAGGTTTGGAAAAGTTATAACCTAAAGTGTGCAAAATATTTCAGCGTCGTAGCCCCCGACGCTAATTCAGTATTTTCTTTCTTGATAAAGGACAGCTTCTCATGCACAGAATTGGATGAAAATTTCAGACTTTATTCTTTATGTATTCCTTTTTAGCGTGCTTTAATCAAAACTTTAAAATAATTTTGTATATGCCCGATTAGAAGCTAAATATTGTTGTAACCAAGAGAGGGCGCTAAATACGATTTAACGGTCAAATTCAAATTTTCAAAAGAATTCGCTCGTAGAAAAATATGCTATGGTCTTGAAATGTGTATAGAAACTATATGTCATGGTAAATATCCCCCAAATTCACATTTCTTTCATCTTTACCAAAACTATACATGGGCTTTAAAGAAGAGAAGAAAATATATAATATATATTTTTCTTCTCTTCTTTAAAATGTCATCATAGTTATCGCTAAATTTATTTGAAATACAAATTTATTTGGCATAAAAAAATCATTTACATCTTTAAATTACCTTGATGTAGATCGACAACTAATCCTGATTTAAGGGAACTTTTTCGATTTTTTTCATCTATTATTTGTGCAATCAAGTTTTCATTTTTGTTGATGTTGTTGTAAAGAAAAGAATACATAACTATAAAATAAAAAAGGCCAACTTTCTGGGCCACATACGTAAGATGACCCGAACCGTTTTATCACTATTTATTTTATACTCGAATTTTTATCTGACAGTGTTTGCAAAGTTTCTTAATAACAGTTCAAAAAGTCAGCTCTGACCAACGAATAAAGTTCATCGCTTTGTCATGCAATGGCCAATTGTACGAATGAATTTGAGTTATCTTCTTTTGTGCAATCCTATTACTATATAGACACATACATTCATACGTCTACTAGAGTATTATGACCATAGAGCTTCTATAAAGTAATAGATAGACCTCTATGATTACGGTGTAAGAGTGGTATAAAAAAAGTTAATATGAAGAGGATAGCAAACGATATAAATTATTTTCGAAATATTAAGTCGAACGCAAATTCAATGGTCCTTTGTAATGCTATTCAAATCAGAAACGGCTTGCGATTGTTGTGTCCGCACAGTTGAATACACGGCGTACGGTTCTATTGTCTATGACTCACTTATTTTTTCGGAAATAGTTTATATCCCTCTTAATTTCGTGCAATTAACACCGGGTGAATAAACGTATATATGCATGATTAATGAAAATGAGCTAAATTGAGCAGTCTCTTTATGTCATGATAATATTTGGAAGAAGAATACATTGAGTTATCTTTTTACCAAATCTATTAATTCATTTACTTTTTGGATCTTACTCTTTTCATCGGAATGAAAACATATAATCGTTTGTTACCTTGTCGAAATTGATAGGGCATTAGTAAGAAGACCAGCTTTTCACAAACCTCGGTGTTTCACCAAATTACTATAAAACAATTTTATGAACAACTGGTCATAGTTGTTGCGTTCTATGATACATGATATAATGCATATTCAGTCGGCGGTCTTTCTTATGGACCTCCAGGAAGTACATAGCCATTATGTTAATGATCCTGAATGGAGTGCTCCAACCGTAATTATTTCCTTTCAATGATTTATCTTTGTATTTGTTTCAGTTTTGTATATATTCATATATATTGATTTTATTTTTGTATTTTGAGTTGCTTTTTACTTTACGGGAAATAAAACAAGACCAAACAAATCTTGGTAAATTGTTAATGATGTATAATAATAATAATAATAATAATAGTAATAATAGTAATGATAATAATAATACTAATAATAATAATAATAATAATAATAATAATAATAATGATAATAATAATAATAATAATAATAATAATAAATGACAATGATCACTGAATTATGACGACAATGAATTATCAATAATGATACCCCCCCCTTTCGTCTCTCTTNATGCAGAGAATGCCATGTACAAATATGTGAATTAGAACATTTTTATCTCCTTGGCTTATCATGATAGACCCAGATAATATTCCCTCTACCATTGTCCTTACCAAGGACTATTGGTGGGTTTATCTCTGTAATTTGTCTTACCTAAAATGTGGGGCTAAAGGCTGACTAACACCTTTGCGTTTTAGCCTGCGTCGGCACAGCGTTTTGGGAAATTAAAAACGCTCCCTGGACGCACAGCATACGCAGATCAGACGGTGAACTGACGTTAGGTTTATGCTCAACGAGCGTACGCCAAGCGTCAGTCCACCGTATGACCTACGTCTTTTTGCGTCGACGTAGCGTTTTTAATTTCCAAAAACGCTGGGCCGACGCAGGCTGAAAATCAAAGGTGTGAGTCGGTCTTTAGCTTTACGCTAACAGTCCTTGACTATTTTTGCATGTGAGAAAAAAGTAATGTTTGATAATATTTGTTGAGCCAAGGTTAAGGCTGTGGTTTATTTAAAGGGAAACAAACCGCGCCGTCCCCAAATTCGACAGAATCTGTGACGTCATGTCGGACGACTCCTCATTCACTCTGTATACAAAATTTCACCCTTCCTCCATTTCCTTTCGGAAAAATCAACAACATGCCAATTGTCGGTTGGGTGTATCATTTCTTTGTCGATTCTTTATGTATTTTGAAAAAGGATCATGTTGCACCTTTACTCTAAATTTTACATTAATCCATCTTTTTAAAATCTATGTACAAAGTGAATGAGGAGTTGTCCGACGTGACGTCACATATTCCGTCGGTGTTGCCGAAAGCACGGATCCCCATGAGCGGCAGTGATCGTCAAATCTCTCTGAATGTAAAAATTCATAACTTTCGAATGGATTGTTCTATTTTTCTCAATTTTCACAGTTTGTTCATCTGATATTTCTCCATTCAATGAGAGCACGATAATTCCCGGGGTATAGGTTTCCCTTTAAACGTTATACTACCTCCAAACATATGGAGGTATTTGATGTTCATTCAGGGACAGATCATTCAATATTTAGCCCATCTGGAATCGAAGGTCGTGGGTTCAAACCTCGGGCAAGTCATACGAAGACCTTTAAAATTGGATAATCTGCCTTCTCGCAGTATGGCGAAGGGTTGCGAGAAGAACTTTACAACTCACGGCTAAAATCTAAATAAGAGATTATTTCATTTTCAATATTATTACTACTTTTATTATTATTATTATTATTATTATTATTATTATTATTATTATTATTATTATTATTATTATTATCATTATTATTATTATTATCACTATCATTATCAATATCATTATCATAATCATCATCATTATCATTACTGATATCATTATTACTAGTATTCTTATTATTACTATTATTATTATTATTAGTAGTAGTAGTAGTAGTAGTAGTAGTAGTAGTAGTAGTAGTAGTAGTAGTAGCAGTAGTAGTAGTGGTAGTAGTAGTAGTATGATTATTTATTATCGTCATACTATTGTTCTAATTATTATTACCGGTCAATGGTGATATTATTTGCTCCATATCCAAGCGAAAAAAGGCAAGAATAAAAACTAAAACATCGGGGAGGGGGAGGGGTCTTCACTATTAAACATAAAGGACCCCCCCCCCCCCCCCTTTGAGACAATCGGGTCCGATTGTTCGAATTGGTCTGAGCAATCCTCGTTTTGCTAAGACGGCTTAACTCTTTGGCCTGTATTCCGATAGCGACGTTTCACTTAAACCAGGTCTTAGTCATTGTTCTTTAGACTCTTGGTTTAACTTTTGAAAAGCCGGGGTCTAAATAACAATGAGTATAGTCCAGGGTTAAGTTAAACCTCGCTATCGGAATACGGGCCTTTGTGTTTGCGTTAAGAAGATATATGGCACAAGAAGTTAAGATGTTTGAGCAATTGGCTCCTATATTCGCATTCATATCTGTTTTGGTCGTAAGAATTACATCATGGAATAATCAGACAGGTTTCATTTGCCCTAAATAGTTTAACTTTAATTACTTCAGACAAGGACACGCCGGTGGAAGTCCACGGTTATCACACTGACAAAGAACAATCAAGCAACCATTAATATTGATCAGGCATTATCAATATTGCTCTCTGATACGTCCGTGTATTTACATACAGTAATTGATCACTTCATGTTTGAATACATGTCATATTTCCACGTATGCGTATATTATCTCAGGGTAGTAACCCCATGTCTATAAATGGACTTAATGTTTGGTTGTTTGCTATTTGCAGAATCGCGGAGCTGTACACCATGCCTTCTTAGGATCGAAAAGGGCATTCTTATAGCACTCGGCATTTTTATCTGGTCGAAAGGCTTGTAAAACGATGAGAATAGATCATGCTGTTGACATTAATTCCAATCAAATAAACAAACATAAAAGACAAACAAGCAACAACAAAATATACGCAGGTCATACGGCGGGCCGACGTTCAGCGTACGCTTTTCAAGCACAAGCCGAAAGTAAATCTGATCATCGTATACTGTGAGCTCGGGGAGCGTTTTTAATTTTCAAAAACGCTGGTCCGACGAACAATAAAAACGCAAAGGTGTGAGTTGGCCTTAATAAGGGGTATTCAACAATTTAAGAGTTCCAACATTGCAGCAGTACAATTCCATTTGGGTAAACTACTGGGGTACTTCAAAATCAAGAGCGAAAATGTCGATTTTTGCTCCCTCATACCTATGCGAATTGAGGTGGATGAAGGCTGACGAATAGGAAAAATATGGAAGCTTAAATGTTCATGCAGCACAAAAGCGAGCTCTTCGACTTCTCGCCTTTACGTCCTAAATAAGGCACATTGGCGAGTTGCACAACATGCCTTCAAGTTGCACTTATAAGCTTCCGTAATTGTCAAATTAGTCATCCTTTATCCGAGGGGGCTTTTGAGTACACCAATAGCCAAGTGCAAAGTGGAATAATGACCCTTCCGCCCCCTAAAATCGATTATTCCGTCTACCAGGAAGTCTTCATCACACTATGTTTATTGACGGTGATTCCATACAAACAATAACAATAACAACAAAGGCAAACATAAACAAAAGATTGACAAAGAACAACTTGCGAATGGAGAACGTCTGCAATTTATTTTCTATACATGCAGGATGATGTGAAGCATCCTGGTTACAGATATTTTGTTTGTGACCACATATACGTGTAAGTGTGTATGTAGGGAGGGTGGGGGGGGGGGTACATGTAGGTAAATGGCAAACAAGATAAAGTTTGATAGTCTGAAATCAACCTTTAAGTTCCAAGGTTCATTTGACGTGTATATGTCAATGCTCGACGGCCAATTATTACGTAATCTGTTTAAGGAAATCACTTACAAATGCTAGCGTTATTTCAAGGCCGTCTCACACCTTACGCCCAACGTCAGTCCACCGTACTACCGGCGTCTTTGCGCGTCTAGGGAGCGTTTTTAATTAAGGCTAAACCTGCAAAGGTGTGAGTCGGGCTTTACAATCTCGAAAACTCATCAAGGTCTGTACCATACAAATGATTTCAAATCAAATCATTTAATTCTACAATTTTATCGAATGATTCAAACATAAACAGAGTCATGTACAGTGAAACCTTTTTATAACGAGGTCCCTGGGACCATGAAATTTACCTTGTTATATCAGGGTTAAAAACACAAAGAACTATAAAGAGCTGGGACCAATAAAATCACCTTGTTATAACAGGTATATATCGCTATATCCGACCTTTTTATAACGAGGTTCCACTGCATAATGATACTAATGCAACAAGAGAAATGGGGAAAAGAGGCGAGCAAATAAAGAAGGCTTGTTTCAAAGCTTTTTCCTACTTCTTGGTATACTCGAGCGCATGCATCAGAGATAAAATAATACGGTCAATGCTCGGCAGTCAAAACATACACTATTATTACGTAATCCGCACAGGGAAATCACTTTCAAAGGCGAGACATACATCAAGGACAAAATAAGACAGGGTCACAGGATATAGGTCATATCTTTCAATATGTTGTATATTATCCCATATTAACAACACACCGTCTCACTTCCTGCAAAAATGCTCGTGTTAATTTCAACTGCTGTCATCTGATATATGTATCGGGCTCCAGGTGTTAGATATAATTGTGTTTATTATTTCGATATGGATACCCTCCCGGTATATATCCATGTCGGATAACAGTTGCAAACGTACGTTTTTCTATAGAGGTGTAGAATTGCATAACTCAATCCCGATCCATATTCGAAACTGCCCAACGCTTGCCTCATTTAAAAAATCTCTAATTCGTTTTTTGCAAATCAAATAATAATCGTTTTATATCATAGTT
>BQKZ01001450.1:31598-44936 GCA_036244855.1 Temnopleurus reevesii
CCCCCCCCCCCCCCCAGTCACTTAATTACTACTTCATAAACTTGCAAATATCATCCTAGTCTGCACACACAGACCATTGACTTTTGGTGTGTGTATATACAAAGTATGGGGTGTTGCTCATAATCAACTGCAAATCAACTGCCACTTTGCAAATTGTACAACGCGCATTTTCATTTGCGCACGGTATGCGCATATAACAATGCGTGTATGAAACAATGATTTTGATTGGCACGTTCCGATCAACTGCAACTTGCTATCAATTGCAACTTTTGAGCAACAACCCCTGAGTCTGCAAGCTCTGACTACATGGCATACTGCATTACTTCTTCCTGAGCAACAATAAAAGTAATTGCCTATATAATTTGTTTACTAGTTATGCACTAGAGAAGTAAAAAACGAGAGTCCGTGCTAACAGACTAGTATCATTCCCCTGCCGCTTTCTTGCCCCCTTCATTGGCTAGTTCGTCTTATTTTGCCTGCTTGCTTGATAAGTCACTACAAAAATGCTTTCAGTCAAAATTCATAATCCATTATTTATTCTTTATCAAATCGAAGAGATGAATAAAAATATACTGTTTATGACTCTAAAAATGTCACCGATAAACCACAGAAATAATCATATCGAAAACTAATGAAATCATTAAGAAGTTTGCAATCAAATAAATATAGCATAATTTTTTAATAACATTTTTTTGGTAATAGACTCTTAACAACGTTACCCGACTATTTTAACCAAATAACCAGCACTAATAATAAGGCCTAATTTGCATGAATATGAAAAAGTAATCATCTACTAAGTCAAAATAAATACGAGAAATATCAACACTCTTATGCGCCAGCAAAACGATCGTGTTCTACTCGCCGATGCTAACCGCTAAGGATAGTGCGTTCCTGAAGAGATGGAAGCGTGCGGTCGCATGTTTACGAATTATTATTGTTGAATGGCTTGTATTTTTAAATAAGCTAGGCTGATAAACTTTTTAAAAAAATCCGGTGATTACGGTTTTGATTGTAGGTTTCAAATCATATAATGGGTGACTTCAAGTACGGTGTTCGGTGTTGGTGTTGGTGTTGAGAGAGCAACACGGTCCGTAATACGCCCGGAAATACGTCAGAATCTTGCGAGGTCTCCCCAAAACACCGACAGACTTCAAGTTTGGTGTTGAGGCTGGTGTTGGTTTTGCTGCAACACCTACACCAGCGTTCAACACCGTACTTGAAGTCACCCAATGTAGCATACACTGAATCAGCTAAATCGTATATCGCTGTAAAGTCATTGCCTTAAAAAGTTTTCGTTTTGGTTCGTCCAGTCCATAAGCCCCTGATGTCTTGGATTTTACTCATCTTGATACTCATATCTGAATACTGACATCCGTATTGATGAAGTCGTATGTTTTCCGTCGTAATAGAAACTCTCCATTTGGTTCTTTGGTATCAGGCGGCAGCAAGGCTAAAAAGCAAGGAGTGTCAGCGCCCTCTTCCGTTGTAACTTTTACACCTCCGTAAAAGTCGTCTGGTAGGTCTGCAGTCATGTCGGTTTGTACGAAACCCGGACAACACTGGAATCATAAAGAAGAATGATGAAAAAAAAATCATAACGTTGAGATAACAAATCTTCTATATTGAACTGGTAGGAAGTTGAAAAAAAAAACTTACAAATTCCCCTTGGTCATCGTTTTACGAACCACTGTTAGCTTCATCAGATGACCGTAATCGCGTCTTACCAAGCGACGTCGCTCCAAAGAATGATAACAAGTTTTAAACGTTATTTTTAAGATTCAATTGTGTCAAAGCACCAATTCGGCGGTAACATAAAACTGACACTATATTATGCTAAAGGGAAACCAACCCCTGGAATCATCATGCTCTCAAAGAATGAAAAAAATTCAGATGAACAAATTCTAAAAATTTGAGCAAATTCGGACAACCTGTTCAAAAGTTATAATTTTTCAAAGTCACAGAGATATGGCGATCCCTACCACTAATAAGAATCTGTGCGATCAGCAAATTCGGCGGAATATATGACGTCATGTCGGACAACTCCTCATTCACTCTGTACACAAAACTTTACATTTTTTCTTTTTTTCGAAAAAGTCAACAAAATTTTACTCCAAAGTTTATGTTAATCCATTTTCCCTATTCTTATGTACAAAGTGAATGAGGAGTTGTCCGAGATTGCGTCACAGATTCCGGCGGTGTTGCCGATTGCACGGACCCCCATGGGAAGCAGTGATCTTCAAATCTCTGTAACTTTGAAAATTCTTTTAAAGGGGTTTTCCGAATGTGCTCAAATTTTCACAGTTTGTTCATCTGATTATTCTTCATTCAATGAGAGCACGATAATTCTAAGGGTCGGTTTCCCTTTAAACGAAGAGTCTACTCCAAAATAATGTTTGTCCGCCAGGAGCATACATAAACATCAAATTAACATACGAAAAAAGTTTGAAAAAAATCGGACAATAAATGCAATGATTGAAAAGCAATCTTGTTTCAACACATAATTGATAAATATGTGTCATGAATATCCGTTGTTCACTCAAAAAGCTCGAAATAAATTGTATGGATGATACTCTCCCCTATAGAAATGCACGCAGAAGTTAGTGGTGATTGTCGTGTTAATACATTTTGCGGGGCGCCTTTTCATTATAGGTTGCCGCTGTGATAACTTTAAAAGGAGAGTCTACCCAAAATAATGTTTCTTCAACAGGAGCAAAAAATTACCTGAACAGAATAAAAACAAATTTGAGAAAAATTGGGCAACTGATAAGAAAGTTATGACTGTTTATATATTTACACAAATTTGCAACTGATGACGTCACAGATGCACAACTGACCATTTATTACATTCATATCAATGTTGTAAAATGTTACTTTTCCCCAAAAATATGATTTCCTGAGAACTTTAATCCTAGGATATTTTTATGATAGATGTGTATATCCACTATTTGCATGTTTGCATTCATACAAACTTTGCAACTTTCTGTAAAAATGATGAATTTTCCACCATATTTATGATGAAAAATCTGGTTAGTTGTGCACCCATGATGTCATCAAATTGGCAACATCTCTGGAAATTTCCATTGATTTGCCCATTTTTTTTTCAAATCTTTAAGAATTCATAACTTTTTTTTTATTACTTATCCCATTTTCTTCAAACTTTGTTTGTTTTACTCACCAATTTCTTCTGCTTCTGTTAAAAAATTCTTATTTTTTGGGTAGACTCTTCTTTTTAAAAATGTTATGCAATTCACTTACCGCATTCACGAGTATGTCCTTTTTCGATTGATCCGTTGAAATGGTTTTAGCCTGTATCCTTGACAGCAAAACAACGCTAAGTTTACTTATACCGTATGCCCATTCCGACCAGCCGTCTCTCTCGTTCGTCTCGGCTTTACATACTCTGCAAAGAGAGACATACACAAGAGTAATAAAAAAAATACTTCTTGAAACAAATGTTACACATTTTGTGCATAACGAATTCATGAAATCTGTCATGAGAGAATTTTAACGACCGATTGGTCATAATCATTCCTTTTAATGAAGAAAATAAATGAATTGAATTGAATTGAATTGACTGTAATGATTAAATGAATAAATTCACTTCCCAAACTACCTCAAAAATATGCCGGTTTACTAATTAAGCTTCAATGTTATTCAAACGTTTCTTATCAATGAAAGCTTTTACGTGGTATTCTTTAAACCATTTAGTATAACAACACTCATATATTATTTTTTGTTACGTGAAGCAAACCTTGAGCAAGCTTTCGGGTTGTCAATCGAAAACCGTTTTGTACAGATAAATATAAATTCGTAAACCTGAAAATTTCCATGAATGATTCCGTGAAGCCCAGGCGCTTCGAAGTCCCGATTCACCCCGATTCAACACGACTCAGAATCGCGTTGAATCGGAATAAGAATCGTGTAGACTCCAGTGATTAACCAATCACTCGGCATTATACTTTTACCGTCTACTAGGATTTTTTGAAAGCGCTATATCCTCCCGATCGATCTCTTTTCTTTCCATTGCTGCCAGTCCGAAAGAGGGCGCGACCCCGAGAATTCACGGGCAACGAAACAATCTCAGACCCAACATTCTGGCGTTCTGTACGAAGATATGATCACGCCATCTACCGGTCGTAGTCGTATTCCACTGGGGCAGAGCAAATATGAAACCGTTCAGAATCTGAACTAATATTGTAGCAGAATCTATACAGGTTATCAGACTCATACAATGTATCCTAGAAAGTTTTAGGCTCCTCCGTGTGCAGTGATGATCAGTATGCAGATACCGCTAAACGTTTTGGTACGTAGAGCTCTGTATGCATTGATTTAAAGGGAAGTGGATTACAGTCCCTCTCCCGACAAAGGAGCGGCTCAACGACGGGAGAATTAATCAGATTCCTGCGTTCTTGCTAACCCGTCCTTATTTCCTCCATTGCTCTTAACTTCTGTTACGCTACTCGCTCAACGGCAGTATGCAAATTTAGTGTGCCGTCAGGAATCGAGCTTTCACGCCGAAATCCAAAGATTTGCATAATAGGCACGTGATACGCTTGGCCACATCTGATTGGCTACGTTCCTGCATCTAAAACGGACCTGGGATTGAGCAAAGACCGTTGTAGAATTCTGCTCTTCGCCGCTGTTGTCACTGGCAACCAGCGAAGCCGACCTAAACGGGTCGAAAATGGTATTGATCAGCGATTTTGCCGTTCGTGTTGACGGTGCGTAAAACCCCGGTCACATAGGACCCCGGAAGCAACACGNTTTATGATAGATGTGTATATCCACTATTTGCATGTTTGCATTCATACAAACTTTGCAACTTTCTGTAAAAATGATGAATTTTCCACCATATTTATGATGAAAAATCTGGTTAGTTGTGCACCCATGATGTCATCAAATTGGCAACATCTCTGGAAATTTCCATTGATTTGCCCATTTTTTTCAAATCTTTAAGAATTCATAACTTTTTTATTACTTGTCCCATTTTCTTCAAACTTTGTTTGTTTTACTCACCAATTTCTTCTGCTTCTGTTAAAAGATTCTTATTTTGGGGTAGACTCTTCTTTTTAAAAATGTTATGCAATTCACTTACCGCATTGACGAGTATGTCCTTTTTCGATTGATCCGTTGAAATGGTTTTAGCCTGTATCCTTGACAGCAAAACAACGCTAAGTTTACTTATACCGTATGCCCATTCCGACCAACCGTCTCTCTCGTTCGTCTCAGCTTTACATACCCTGCAAAGGAAGACATACAAAAGAATTAAAAAAAAAAGATTAACTGCTTGAAACAAATGTTACACATTTTGTGCATAAAGAATTCACGGAATGTGTCATTGAGAGGATTTTAACGACCGATTGGTAAAAAATCATTCTTTTTAAAGAAGACTGTAATGATGAAATAAATAAATTCACTTCCCGAACCACCTCAAAATATGCCAGTTTATTAATTTAGCTTCAATATTATTCAAACGTTTCTCATCAATGAGTGCAGTTACGTGGTATTCTTTAAACCGATTACTAAACTATACTTGGAACCGAATTTGCATACATTAATTTTTATTACGTGAAGCAAGCCTCGGGTACGCTTTCGGGTTGTCAATCGAACAACCATTTTGTACATCAGATAAAACATAAATTTGACATATATTCGTAAACTTAACAATTTCCATGAATGGTTCCGTGAAGCCCCAGTCGCTTCGAAGTCCCGATTCACCCCGATTCAACACGACTCAGAATCGCGTTGAATCGTGTAGACTCCAGAGATTAACTTCAGACCAATCACTCGGCATTATACTTAAGTTTTACCGTCTAATATTGTAGCAGAATATATACAGCTTAACAAAAACTCGTACAATGCATCCTTGAGAGTTTTAGGCTTCTCCATGTGCAGTGATGATCAGTATGCTGATACCGTTTTATACCTTTTCAAGGAATAAATTCCTACCAGGTACCCATTTACCTCACCTGGGTTGGGTGCAGCACATTGTGGATGAATTTCTCGCTGAAGGAAATTAACGCCATGAGTGAGATTTGAACCTAAGTGGAGGAGCCGAGCTAGGTATGTATTGGTTTGAAGGGAAATGGATTACAGTCCCTATATCCCGCAGTCCCTGCTAATAGGGACAGTACGGACCTTTAGCATGACGACGGTATGGCCAATCACAACGTTATTTCTCAAGCGCGGGATAATCTAGCGGGCCGCTAAGGTTGAGAACTGCTAACAAGACGGGAGTGCCAATCACAACGTTAACTCGAAGGTTCATTCAAGAAGTAGCGATGTGTTGGTGCACCCTTCTGGAACGGACCTTAGAGCTAACGTTGTGATCAGCCCTACCGTCTTCTATGCTAAAGGTCCCTAGATAGCAAAGAATACGGGAGGGCCGATCACAACGTTAGCTCTAGGGTCCGTTCCAGAAGGGTGCACCAACACAACGCTACTTCTGGAATGGACCTTACACCTAACGTTGTGATCGGCCCTCCCGTCTTCTTTGCTAAAAGTCCCTTACGCCCGCCACTTTGGGACCGAGTGATCGAAATTGTCTTAACTTCATGTACCATCCTCTTAGCACAGACATATCACGTTCGTGTCTGTGTTGAGAGGTTAGGAAAAGAGCCTTGGCATAATTAGGATAGCCCAGACCATTTTGTTCAATTGCCCCTGGAGTATTTGATTCTTACTCTAGGAATTCCTTCATGAGAGCCACCAGGTCCTCCTCAGTCGTTGCTTGTCTAAATTTAGCTCTGATGTCATCACGTATTTGTTGCCTGAACACCATGTAGGCTGTCGTGCTAGCTACGTTGACAATCCTGTGAAGGTTTTAGAGAAGGAGAACGAGAGCGAGAGAGTGGGTGAGAGAGAAAGAGAGAGAGAGGGGGGAGGTGGAGAGAGGGAGAGAGAGAGAGGAAGAGGGTGAGGGAGGGAAGGAGAGAGAGAGAGAGAGAGAGGGAGAGATAGTGATAGCAATGGAGGATGGGAGGAATAGCTTTTCTACCAATACGCTTTGCCCTGGACAAATTTTACTTTTCTGTATTTCCGTATATTTTTGCTATGTTTGATGTACTCACTGTTCTTTATTACGTACTCCTTTATGTCAATAAAGTGATACAAAATCAAATACAGAATTTCCAACACTCATTCATGGTTTTTATTCATAACTCACGTTCATCATTCGGTCATGTTCAATGACTTTCCCTGTCAATGTCTCTTTTTATCTGGATTGTAACGATATTCGGTACCGGTCCCGACGTTCTGATCGAGATTTGTATTTAAGGACATTGACCCGATATCACACACAAAAATGCCCAAACCCCGATCCCCCTCAAAAGCGCGCAAACTTGTACCAACTGGAATCGTGAACTGTAACGATTTAAAATTCACCAATTACAAAAAAAAAAAAGAAAAATGACTATACACACGACTTTTATCAGTTCGTGCGCCGAATGAGCAAGAATCGAACGCGTATGCGGCGTATTAGACTCGTTAACGTACTCCAGTCTTTCTTAAAGTCGTTAACTTTAAGAAGAAAAAAGATCGATTTGTTGAAATACCGCCCAGGGAGGTGTTTCACCAAGATAAGAAAGACTTTACTCACGACTTTACGTTCGACTGATATTCCTTCTTGTGCGTTATGGTTCATACTATTACGCGCATTCCGCGCAAAAACTGATACCAGTCGAAATTAAAGTCGTTCTTAACGCCTTGGTAAAACACCTCCCAGGTTTGTAATACGCATATTAACCTTTGTCTTCTGGGAAAATACATGTATATTTGTCCCATTCCAATTTCTATCATGCGTGTTCCCGTAACAGTTGGCACCTCTACATTAAGCCCTGGTCACATATAGGCTCGGAAGCAACACGATTCAACACGACTCTTTGTTAATTCACAGTTAACTGCCTAAGAACAAAGTGTCGTGTTGAATCGTGTTGCTTCCGGGGCTCTATGTGACCGGGGCATTACCTTCCACCGGATCTGACGAGGGGGATAAGGCTTCGACTGACGGCAAGAACTGCAAAGAAATTGACGTCCATCACCCGGACGGACCTTTCATACAGTGAGAGATCGCCCTAAAATAGATATACAGGAAAAATAACTTTAATTAAAATGATGTCTGAATATTTTCTCTTTTTTTTGGGAGGGAGGGGAGGGGGTGAGTATGCAGGCAATTCTGCGCATAATGGCAATATATTGCGCTAATAGAGGTTCAAATTTTGACAGCTGTTAATTATAAAATATGATAAATGTGTCTGTACCTNTCACATAGGACCCCGGAAGCAACACGATTCACCCCGATTCTTTGTTAATTCACAGTTGACTGCCTCAGAACAACGAGTCGGGGTGAATCGTGTTGCATGCTTCCGGGGTCCTATGTGACCGGGGCTTAACCTCGCTAATGCCCGCCGTTCTTGGGCAGATTGTTCGAAATGGTCTTAGCTACAGACTCTTTGCGAGAATGTCTTAACTTCTTGTACAATCCTCTTAGCACAGACTCATCACGTTCGTGTCTTTGTTAAGAGGTTAATACAAGACGTCTTGGCATAAGTAGGATAGCCAAGACCATTTTGTTCAATTGCCCCTGGAGTATTTGGTTCTTACTCTAGGAATTCCTTCATGAGAGCCACCAAGTCCTCCTCAGTCGTTGCTTGTCTAAATTTAGCTCTGATGTCATCACGTATTTGTTGCCTGAACACCATGTAGGCTGTCGTGCTAGCTACGTTGACAATCCTGTGAAGGTTTTAGAGAAGGAGAACGAGAGCGAGAGAGTGGGTGAGAGAGAAAGAGAGAGAGAGGGGGGAGGTGGAGAGAGGGAGAGAGAGAGAGGAAGAGGGTGAGGGAGGGAAGGAGAGAGAGAGAGAGAGAGAGGGAGAGATAGTGATAGCAATGGAGGATGGGAGGAATAGCTTTTCTACCAATACGCTTTGCCCTGGACAAATTTTACTTTTCTGTATTTCCGTATATTTTTGCTATGTTTGATGTACTCACTGTTCTTTATTACGTACTCCTTTATGTCAATAAAGTGATACAAAATCAAATACAGAATTTCCAACACTCATTCATGGTTTTTATTCATAACTCACGTTCATCATTCGGTCATGTTCAATGACTTTCCCTGTCAATGTCTCTTTTTATCTGGATTGTAACGATATTCGGTACCGGTCCCGACGTTCTGATCGAGATTTGTATTTAAGGACATTGACCCGATATCACACACAAAAATGCCCAAACCCCGATCCCCCTCAAAAGCGCGCAAACTTGTACCAACTGGAATCGTGAACTGTAACGATTTAAAATTCACCAATTACAAAAAAAAAAAAGAAAAATGACTATACACACGACTTTTATCAGTTCGTGCGCCGAATGAGCAAGAATCGAACGCGTATGCGGCGTATTAGACTCGTTAACGTACTCCAGTCTTTCTTAAAGTCGTTAACTTTAAGAAGAAAAAAGATCGATTTGTTGAAATACCGCCCAGGGAGGTGTTTCACCAAGATAAGAAAGACTTTACTCACGACTTTACGTTCGACTGATATTCCTTCTTGTGCGTTATGGTTCATACTATTACGCGCATTCCGCGCAAAAACTGATACCAGTCGAAATTAAAGTCGTTCTTAACGCCTTGGTAAAACACCTCCCAGGTTTGTAATACGCATATTAACCTTTGTCTTCTGGGAAAATACATGTATATTTGTCCCATTCCAATTTCTATCATGCGTGTTCCCGTAACAGTTGGCACCTCTACATTAAGCCCTGGTCACATATAGGCTCGGAAGCAACACGATTCAACACGACTCTTTGTTAATTCACAGTTAACTGCCTAAGAACAAAGTGTCGTGTTGAATCGTGTTGCTTCCGGGGCTCTATGTGACCGGGGCATTACCTTCCACCGGATCTGACGAGGGGGATAAGGCTTCGACTGACGGCAAGAACTGCAAAGAAATTGACGTCCATCACCCGGACGGACCTTTCATACAGTGAGAGATCGCCCTAAAATAGATATACAGGAAAAATAACTTTAATTAAAATGATGTCTGAATATTTTCTCTTTTTTTTGGGAGGGAGGGGAGGGGGTGAGTATGCAGGCAATTCTGCGCATAATGGCAATATATTGCGCTAATAGAGGTTCAAATTTTGACAGCTGTTAATTATAAAATATGATAAATGTGTCTGTACCTGCATAATAAATGTAAAAATATAATATATTAAGGTAATGACACTGTTAGCATAACGGTAATGACACTGGTAGCATAATGGTAATGAGAGTGCTAACGGAACGGCAATGACACCGTTAACGTAACGGTAATGACACTGGTTGCGTAACTTTAATGACACCGTTAACGTAACGGTAATGACACTGGTAGCGTAACTGTAATGACGCTGTTAGAGTAACGATAGTGACACTGTTAGCATAACTGTAATGAAACCGTTAGTGTAACGATAATGACACTGTTAACGTAGTGATAATGGCACTATTAGCACAATGCTAATGACACTGTTACGTAATGTAAAAGAAACCATTAGCGCAACGATAGTAGCACTGTAAGCACATGCGACAATGACACTGTTAGAGTAACGACAATGACACTATTAGCGCAACGATAATGGAACTATCAGCGCCACGATAATGGCACTATTAGCGCAATGATAATGCCACTGTTAGCGCAACGGTAATGATGGTATTAGCCTTACGGTAATGCCACTGTTAACGCAACAGTATTGACACTGTTAGCGTAACGATAATGGCACAAGTAGCGCAATGCTCATGACACTGCTAGCTAACGTAACTTAACCATTAGCGCAACGATAATGACACTGTTGGCGTAACGGTAATGACACTGTTAGCGTAACGATAATGACACTGTTAGAGTTTTGGTATTGACACTGTTAGCGCAACGGTAATGATAATATTAGCCTTACGGTAATGACACTAGAGTATTGATAATGACACTGTTAGCGTAACGCCGTAACAGTTAGCGTAACGATAATGACACTGCTAGCGTAACGTCATAACCGTGAACGTAATGATAATGACACTGTTAGCGTAACGTCATAACCGTTAACGTAACGATAATGACACTGTTAGCGTAACGGTAATGTCACTGTTAACGTAATGATAATGACATTGTTAGCGTAACGTCATAACCGTTATCGTACCGATAGTGACACTGTTAGAGTATTAGTAATTACACTGTAAGCATAACGGTAATGACACTTCGCGTGAAGTTGCCCTTGCCATTAATTTTCCAACATATAAATTAACGTACAGGAGTTCCAATGCCTGCGTTGTTGACGAGTATATCAATCCCTCCATGTACTGCCTCTAAGTGAGCCCGAAGCTTCCCGATGCTTGCTCCATCTGTCACGTCGAGGAGATGGAATTTCGGATGCAGTCCCTCTTTCTCCAGAAGCTCAATCGCTGCTCGACCACGCCCTTCATCGCGTGAGGTCAGATAGACTACTCCGGTTTTACCAAAATGGCGACACAGAGATCGGACAATGGCCAAACCAATGCCTTTGTTAGCTCCAGTTACCTGTGGTAATGAAAAACAGAGCACGAATTTGTTTGAAAACTGAGAAAAAGTATTGCGTTACATTAAAACGATCATGGATATATAGGAATATACAGGCTTGCCAAATTGCAATTCATAAAAATTTATCGCCATTATTATAAATCTGCGCTATTTATTTCACACAAAAAAAAAAACGCGTAAGAGTTTTTATTTTGTATGTATTCATACCTATTTTTAATAATTGTTTCTATTTTCGTACAGTAACTCCATTAGTAATAGAGACAGTTAATTGTCCATAGAGGCCGTATAAAAAAAATTCCATTCACAAATAATGAGCAATAAAAATAGAACGATCCGTATTGGGGTCATATATAGAGATTATATTGGTTTTGTACACAAAACATGGAGCGGTTTCTAACTTGTCTTTATATTGCACCCCCAACCCCACCCCCCTCCCCCTGCACAAACAAAGTGAATCGTAATTTAGATCCTGGTATCATAATAACTTACCCTGCATATTTTATATTTTTTAGAATCGTCAACAAACTAATAACTTTACACTGATATCTACCAGCATGTCCGTTTATCACAATGCATTTCCTGACTACATAATGGCTGGGAAAGATCGGACTAATTTCTCTAAGTTGTGTCTTCACACACAGGGACTGCGGATTTTGTTTTAGGGGGTGGTTGCTGGGGCGGGATGATTGTCAGAAAATACATTTAAACATATGGGAGTGAGTATAGGTATATCAGTTCGGACTGACTATGGTTAAACCAAGTTGGGTCCACGGTTAAACACAGCTCTTCAATTTTCAGCCCCTTCCATCTTTCACGGACGTTCCGCGGTCCCTGTCTGATCCAAGAAACAGGCACCAGCTGCTAGAAAGACAGCTTCATGAATCGACTTGTGCGGCCACCCAAATACGAGGATAGTTCAGACCATTTCGAGCAATAGGCCCCTACCATGAACCATGAGTATATCAGCATATGTAGATAAATCCAAGGATGACCAATATGTCTAATCGGTTTGCCCATTGAGTACATATACTTCGATGGGTTGACCTATATACAATAGATATGTTTCACTACTATCGCCACACAGGTCTGACCTTTCAATAGACTTAATGGGAGACTAGTATAATACACCCAGACTAGTAGGCCTATATTATACCCAACGCGTAGGCGAAATACACGTCTCTTCCATGTTGTTTGGCCATTCAGTGGAATCGCTCACCTGTATATTAGTATTCATTCGATCCATATATATGTTAGTGAGTGCACCATCATTATTGAGCACATCGTTTAAAACAGATAAGAAATTAAAAACTTACCACAGCCACTCGTAACGTCATGTTGCGTGTTCTACAGTACTTATGAGGTCTATACTGCATCACGCTGCCTGCGTGCTTCTCCAAGTAGTTACTTTTTATAGCCGAGGGTATTGCCTAGGCAGTGAATAGAAAAAAAACCCACATGATATTGGCGTGGGATCCTCGTAGACACATGGGGCCTGTAACATAAAAGTTGCAATTAAACTCACGATAAATAATGATCGTAAGTCTAGGGAAAAACATGTATTATAAAGATAGATTGATGTTCAATTTATCGTAACTCCTTTATGTTACAGGCCCATGAACAAATGTATGTGACGTTATGGGATACTGCATCGATCAATAATATCCGATCTTCGTTTTGAGATATAGGCCGGGTTAGTGTCTTTATTTACAGTTCATATATAGTGTAGATCAAACCATCGACCCAGTTCATTGGGGGAATATGTAAGGGATGGTTAGACACCGGAGGGGGGGGGGGGGGGGGGGGG
>BQKZ01001450.1:74857-87587 GCA_036244855.1 Temnopleurus reevesii
CACCTCACCTGGGTTGAGTGCAGCACACTGCGGATAAATTTCTTGCTGAAGGAAATTGACGCCATGGATGGGACTCGAACCTACGACCTTCGGGTTGAAAGGCGAGAGTCAGAACCACTACACCACGTCGCCCCGCATTCAATTATCATTATCATTGAAATTTGATTTAATGCTTCTCGAAACTCATAAGAAAAATCATCAATGACTATTATTTGTTCCTTTGCTCAAGGTCAAATTACAAAAACAAAGAAATACAAATTCTATTTCATTCATAATTTTCTCATCGTTGATGGCAGCGAGTTCAAAAAGTTTAAACTTTCATGAAAAGTTAGTTATTTGTAATTCTACCATTGATGTAGAATATTCTCTGAGGCTTGAATTGATTCTATTCTATCACTATGAATAATCTATAAACTTGATATTTAAGTCAAACTCTTAGAAAGTTTCAGCTTAAATTTATGAATGCAAAACCCAGCTGGCAATTGCCTAACTATCTACTGATGTCAATGAAATGGGATCCGACATGCGTCTGGGATGCAATTTTCCTTGACAAGATGTCAATTCTTGAAAGATGCAATGCAGTGTCTATTAATGTATCTGTCCCTACACCCTGCCAATGAAAACGGATCTTACATGTGTCCAGAATCCAATATTCCTGACGTCGGTCCCGGAAACAAAATATCCCCCGGTTGCTGCCCGACTGGGCTCGACAGGTCTCGACGGGGTTTCGACGGGGCTCGGGAGATTATTAGCGTGCAGGGCACGTGTCGTGCAGGGTGGTGTAGCGATTGATGAGCTGTTGGTTGGCGGGTTTTAATCATTCTATCTTGATGGATAATGTTTCGTAACCTTCAAGGGGACGGGTGATGACCGTGATAAAACAGGTGACCCCGAGGAGAGACAACATTCGGCTGTCAGCGGCGACGGTTTCATTACTTCAGAGAATGCAAGTGTGCGTTACATGCACTTGCAGTTCTTTTTAATAATCAGACAAGTGTCTTTTTTTACATTCAGAGTTAAAATTCTGAAGAGGTGAGGTTTTAGTGATCCCTCTGAATTAAGCTATGAAAACTCTGTTTTTAAGACGAGACAGTGTTTTGCTGTTAACGGCAACGGGTTCATTACCTTAGAGAATATTTTAATCAGACCAGATTCTTTTTTCTTTTTTTACTTGTAAACAGAGTTGAAATTCTGAAGAGTTGTGATTATGAAGTTTTACAGATTCCTCTTATAAAAATTTGTTTTTAAGGTCACACTTGGGAAAGACAACATCCGGCTGTTATCGGCCGCGCTTTCATTACCTCCGAGAATGCGAGTGTGCCTAGCAGTAGTTCTTTTAACCAGACCAGTGTCTTTTCTTTTAATTCTGTAATTCTGAAGAGGTATGATACTGAGCTTCTAACGATTCCTCTGACCTTAAATTGTGAAAAGTGGGTTTATTGGGTGACCCTTGGGAAAGACAACATTAGGTTGTCAGCAGTGATGGTTTGATTTCATTCAGACATTCTGCACTCAACCCAGGTGAGGTGAATGGGTACCTGGTAGGAATATTTATTCCTTGAAATGCCATGTGCGCTGGTGTACGCCGGGTTAAAGCCAGGGTAATAATAATGCAAAGTGCCTTGAGCACTCTGCAGAGTGGATACAGGCGCTATATTAATTGCATCTATTATTATTATTATTATTCTAAATAGCTAGATAATCTTATCAAAAGCACCTTCCCTATCTATTATGCGATGCCTGTTTGACATATTTCAGCAAATTAAGATGGAGCAAAATATATTTTGTGTGTATCTAGCTATTGTAAATCCAATAAAGTCATTTACTTTGTCCAAAAGCCTCTGTTGCTTCTGCTCCATGTGACTTCTCTTAGTTTGGTAAACAAATGAGTCAATAAAAATCATAAGAGAATATTGGAGATTGACAAAAAATGAAGGAAATACAGAAGAAGAAGTAAGAGTGAGGAAAAAGAGAAAGAGACATGAAGAGAAAAACTGAGGAAAGACGGTTGATATTGAGATAGTACCAGTAAGCTTTTGTATCGTACACATGGGTAGACAAGACAAAATATCCAGTCTTCGCCTGAAGCTATTTTCTATTTGATATCAAAAGATTCATCTTATAAGTAATCCCAGTTGTTTTGATGCAGACCCCCCCCCCTTTTTCAGACATCTCAAATGTACCCTCCAAGGAAACGTCATTCTATGCGCCAGAACCTGATAAAAAGTCCCAAATTGCAGCACAAAACACAAGTTATATCATCAGAGCACTTAATGATGTTATAAGTATCACAGCCTCATGATGTGCTTGATCAGAAGATATTTAATAGCCTGTTCCACATTAGCCCAAGTTTTCTTGATCTTGATATTCAACAGCCCCGTCTACACTACCCCAGAAAATTTGAACTTGAGTTTATTAATCCCGTATTTTACAAGTTAGCTTGAGATAGACAAGCCTGTATGCCCTATCCAAACACAAGATAATTAAAACAATGAAATGTGTCAGTGAGCAAACCTATATTGACTTAACTCTTCAAATGAAAATTTTTATCAAGTGAATCATTTTCATGTGAGGTAGAATTTTTTTTGTGAGTGTTTTTTTTCTGACATCTCAAATGTACCCTCCAAGGAAAAGTCATTCAATGCATCAAAGCCTGAGACAAATTCCCCAAATGCAGGTCAAAGCGCAAGTTGTATCATTTGAGCACTTAATGATGTTATTAGTATCACAACTTCATGATGCACTTGATCGGGACGATATCTTCAGCCAGTGCCACACTAGCCTGAGTTTCCTCGATCCCGAGATTTAACAGCCCCGTTCGCACTACTCCATATCAGAAAATTTGAAGCTTGATTTTATGGAACCCGTCTTTCACAATTTAGCTTGAGACAAAAACTGGAACAGAGATTGGCTTCCTGTGCTGCACTCAGCCCAGGTGAGGTGAATGGCAACTATTATTATAATAGATGCAATTTATATAGCGCACGTATCCACTCTGCTGAGTGCTCAAGGTGCTTTACATTATTATTACCCTGAATTTAGCCCGGCAGCCATCAGCGCACTTGACATTTCGAGGAATAAATATTCCTACATTCACCTCACCTGGGTTGAGTGCAGCACAATGTGGATGAATTTCTTGCTGAAGGAAATTAACGCCACGAGTGGGATTCGAACCTAAGACCCTCTGGTTGAAAGGCGAGAGTCATGACCACTATACCACGGCACCTCCACATTATAGATATTATTATTTAAACAAAATGTTTGAATTCTGTTCTGCATTTCATTGCAGAATGAGTAGAAGTACATTATTTCATGCAGCATCAATTGCTTGTGCTTGAATGGGAAAATGATTTTATTTTAATTTCTTTATTCTTAAACTTCATATCATAAATTGTTTTTATTAAGAATGTACAGGTCTTGTTACAATAAGGTAAAAGAACGTGATCACTTATCTAAGCTTTCAAATGTGGCAAACCTGACATAAATGTAAGAATATATTCACCTAATTGCTGAGTAAGCTATTATATATTACTCAACATTCAGATGAAGATATTCTTACATTAATGTCAGGTTTCATGTTTTATTAGAATGCAAAAGGCTCATGACAATGAGGTAAAGAATATGATCGCTTTATAATTAGACTTTCCAATGTGGCAAGCTTGACATCAATGTAAGAATATCTTCATCTAAATGTTGAGTGATAATAGCTTGCAGCCTTCAACATCAAACTAGGTGATATGGAACATGAACTCCTTTTTTAAGTCAATGTCAGCCCCATGTTCACAGCTTGTCAGTTGGAATTAACATCTCGCGTTCAGAGTTTACGTGCCTTGAGCGTTTGCGCTTCGCTCGCTTGAAACGGGTGTCAATGTTTCAGTCGGGATCTAACTGAGATGGGGAAATGTTCCAATTTGGATTATTCTGCAATGGATGCATAGCAAGAGTAATCAGATGAATAAATTAAGTTTTGAAAGTTTCCAAGCTAAGTAAGAACATCAGCAACAGTGTTGATCCTTGATCATGGGTAAGGGGGGGGGGGGGGGGTGGCCAGTGATCAAACATGGTTTGACCATGAATAGCATCTTTCAGTTAGGGTTTCGACAGTAAAAAGTGAGCACATGGTGGTGGGGGGGGGGGTCTCCAAAGGTGAAGATTGAGTATCATTGTGCAGCTTGAGGGATTACTTGCTTAACGAGCAAGGAAAGATGGTTGATATTGAGATATCTCTACATTACTTTGAAGGACATTAAACTGGAAGGAAATTGCTCGAGCTTGAATGGGAAAATGATTTGTTTTCATTAGAATGTGAAGGTCTCATTACAATGAGGTAAAAGAATGTGATCACTTGTCTAAACTTTCAAATGTGGCAATCTTGACATCAATGTAAGAATATCTTCATCTAAATGTTGAGTGATAATAGCTTGCAGCCTCTAACATCAAACTAGGTGATATGGAACATGAACTCCTTTTTGAAGTCAATGTTACATCTAGCTCCATGTTCTGAGGTTGTGAGGAGATAGTAGGCCGTCAGTTGAAATTAACATCTCACGTTCAGAGTGTACACGCCCTGGGCGTTTATGCTCTGCTCGCGTGAAACAGTTGTCCATATTTCAGTCGGGATCTAACTGAGATGAGGAAATATTCCTATTTTGATTATTCTGCAATAGATGCATAGCAAGAGCAGATGAATAAACTCAGGTTTTAAAGTTTCTTAGCCAAGTCAGACCCATCAGTTTTTCCAAATGAAGGTCATGAATTTTATACCGAGCCGTTGTTATTTCCTCCAGTGAGAAGCTCGTCCTCATATAGTCTAGTTGAGGACTTGTTTTCTGATAGCACCCACCTCTGCATATTCTCTTACACTGAAAACACAGGGACTGCATAGCACCCGACCACAGAGTCCTTACATAACCCTCTGATCGCGCCTCCAAGCATGATCAGAGTTATGTAAGGACTCTGTGGTTGAGTGATATGCGTTCCATGTGTGTTCAGTGTAAGAGAATATGCAGAGATGGGTGCTATCAGAAAACACAGTCCTCAACTGGACTAGTCCTCATCAGGCTCTATAAGCTTCCTTACGTGTTTTTATTTGATTGATTGTATCTTGGAACATACCACACCAATTAAACCTTTAAAATTCAGGTGATTTTTATTTTATTTAAAGTTTTAGAATAATTTCTTTCATGGACTGAATTTGCCAAATTGTATTCTCGACAATGTTTGACATTATTCATTCGCTTAAATAATTTGCTCACCATGGGCTACAGATTCAAAACTATTTGTTTGAAGTCCTGGACAGAATTCATTTAAAATGCTTTCAAATTTAAAAGTTTTATTTATTTGATTACTCTGCTTATTGAAGATAAATGTAAATTTTGTTGCCCAATAATTGATAAAAGGTGTAGTAATTATTTTTTTTTAATTATGAAAAATATGCTACTCCACCTATACATATTTGGTGTTAAAGAAAGTAAGAGGGACAATTCTTGAAGCAAAACTATTTTTTTCAAAGTGCATTTTAGTGTTTTTTTTTCCTTTAAGGCAACAATTTGTTTTTGAGTAGCTGGCCCATGTTATTAGTTGAATAGCGCCATCTCTTGTCATAAGTTAATTTTCATTGTGCGTTCTCCATCCTTGTATGGTTATGCAGATTGTTATACAGTGTAAAAGTAAATTGTATTTTTGCTACACCTGTTAAAGGTTTTGTGCCTTTATAACTTACGGCTAAATGCTTGATAATTATCATTTCTTAAAAGAAGAACTTGCTACACTATGGGGGTGTTGCTCAAAATCCACTGCAAATGAACTGCAACTTTGCAAATTGTAACACATATTTTCATTTGCACGTGGTGTGCGCATTTAACAAGATGCACATGAAACAATGATTTTGAATGGCGCGTACCAACCAACTGCAACTTGCGATCAATTGCAACCTTTGAACAACACCCCCTATAACAGACGAAGACAATGCAATACATAAAGATGAAGCAAAACAGAGGAAATTATTTTTCAAAAAGATCATGAATTATATCACAAAATCAAAGACAATGTTCAAATAACAAATCAAAGCAAAACAAAACAAAAAAATGGTGAGAGATACAAAGAGACTCAATAAAAGCAGATAGATAGCATAATAAATGGATAAAATTGTAATTCTATGCTTCATCAAACAATAAAACATGAAAAAGCAATAGATAGGCACCCCAAAATAATCTTTATCACCATTTCATGTTGATGGAAATATGAGATTATTAGAATGACATGATATGATTCGATTGTCTCTGTTTGACATCTCAAACTAAAGGGGTGTTGTTCAAAAGTTGTAATAGATCGCAAATTGCAGTTGATCGGAATACGCCAATCAAAATCATTGATTCATGCTAAATGCGCGCACCATGCGCTAATGAAAATGCGTGTTACAATTTGCAAAGTTGCAATTGATTTGCAGTTGATTTTGAGCAACACCCCATAAAAATATCATCTGTGGAATAAAGAGTGCACTGAGGGACAGTCTCATGTTGTCTCATAGAGAAAAATAAATTAGGTCGTTGCTGCATTACTCTCATATTATATACATGTGCTAATTAGGACATCTAATATCGTTTAAATTTGAGAACCATCTTGTATGCATGGCATTTATCATACAATGTTCAGACAAATGTCTTTTGCATCATTTTGAATCGTGCTATCCTAAATGCAATGAAAATAGGCCGATGGCTACCTTGTACCTGTTGCAAGTTGGTCTCGTTGAAAAGGTTTCTAGTTGCCAATGGGCAAGTATGAAATGTCACCCAGATGTCTTGTTTTCATACAGTTTCCAGATGAATATATTCAAACCATGTAATTACATTGGGAGGAAACTCATTCTAAGCCCCTTGGAAATGTTGGAAAGATTGACTTTTATAAAGTTACCACAAATGTGCAGTTATTGTCATAGGAATAATTAACCTGTTACAGGGTTAGAAAGAACTAGAATTTGCTGATATCCACATGAAATGTCACCCAGATGTCTTGTTTTCATACCGTTCCCAGATGAATATTTGAGCCATGTAATAACATTTGGAGGAAACTCATTTTTAGCCACTTGGAAAATTTAACTGGAAAGTTTATGTTTAGTTATTGTCATGGTAGGAATAATTAACCTGATGAACTAGAATTTGGTGATCCACAAGTGATGGTTCCCAGTGGGATTCTGAGGTCAAAATGATAGAAAATACTTTTCCCCCATCAACTCAACTTTTTAAGTTTTTTAAATTGTATATTGATTTATTTTCGGACCCATCTTTTTTTTTTTGGGGGGGGGGGGTATCGGTGGGGCCAAGTCAGCCACTCTTCCAGGACCAGATAAAAATGCCAAAGTGAATTGGACATACTTTTAATTTCTCAGTGTGCAATGTTTTTATACAGTAAAGCTACTACTTATATTTTTTCTTATTTCTATATCAGTGTATGAACTGTATTGTTCTATCAAGACATTTTATATTAGNAGAATTAGGGAGGAAAGATCTTTATACAGCCCTGGTCACATAGGGCCCCCGGAAGCAACACGATTCAACATGACTCTTTGTTTGGAGGCAGTTAACTGTGAATTAACAAAGATTTGTTTTGAATCGTGTTGCTTCCGGGGTCATATGTGATCAGAGCATTAGCTGACGCTGTGTACATGTACATTGAGCCCCAGCTGAATGTTTTCAACGTTGGTCATGCTTCTTCCCTTTGTATATCTCTGTTTATAGTTACAGATCATATTTCAAATTCCATGGAAGTAGCCAAATTGAACTAGAATTCTCAATTTCAACTCTTGTGAAAAACAGACTTCTGCGTCAATCAATAGTTCATGGTATCTATTGTAAACAGTTAATTTGGGTTATGGACTTTTTTTCAAACAAATACATGGATGAATAATTAAATCAATTAGTGACTGAATCAAAGATTAAATTCATGATTTCAAACATCAAATCAGTAAAATATTGGTATCGTTTTGGAGATCCATATTATCAAAGGTCAATATTAAAATTGTGCTTTTTAAACAATTAATTACAGAGCAAATTGATATTGGATGTAAATTAGAAATATGTAAGAATTTTAACTCTTTGAAATAATTAGGAGATCCTGACTGGAGTATGCAGATGAAATTGCCAATTTAAGATAAAATACAGATAACTAATTGATCCCTCTTTCAGATTGACTTTCAAAAGCATTCATTTTGAATGTGTATGTATAACTCAAATTTGATGTGACTGTATGCCTATTTCCCTTGACATTAAATCACATCATGCACTAATGCTGAGCTCTGGGATACAAATTTGAATGTGGCAAAAGCTGTACGCTTCTCTCAAATTGTTTCAATGTTCTTAGATAAAATCACCAATGGGTCCTGTAACAACAAATTCATGTGCATCTGAGAGTCATGCAGTTTTCTGCTATGTTTTTGTATTTTCAGCTGCCTTGCTCCGAGACAAACTGGAAAAACTCGTGAAGAAGCATCCGGAACCAAGGCCAAGAAATCTACAGGTAAGGAATTCCGATGAATACTGCATTCAGACTTTCCTCATGAATTGTGTAAATTGCGTTAGAACAATTTTGAAAAAATTGATAATTTTTTAAACTGACCGACCAACACTTTTTTAATGAATTGGAATTGCAGGTCATTCAAATATTTTTAGGGGCCTTATTATCCAATCGGAATCTGAGGTTTAGTCAGTATTGAATTGTTGTCGCTCCCACAAGCTTCATGAAACTTCCTTTAATTGACAGAGCTAGATCGAGTAGGAAAGAGAGAGGTAGAGAGAGAGACAGAGAGAGAATGAATTAGGCCTCTACACATCAAATACTGCACAACATGACGGCACTGCATTTATGCAGAACCATGGTTGTTATTGGCCAGTATGCTACTCTGCACTAAGAATGTCCAATAATTGGCCAATCACAGATTAGATAGTATGGTGTAAATGCCATGCTGTGGTGTCTTGCCTTGTTTGATGTGACAGGGCCTTGATGGAGAGAGTATTCCTCGATGGAGAGAGTATTCCTCATAGGTTCAAGTGAAATTCTATATATGAAAACTGCAAAATGCCAAGAGAAGTTCTTAGGTGAACGACCTCCAATATCAGCAACTGTACATCCACTACCCATTTTTTCCTTCTTTTTCTAAGCGCTTAGAATTTTGTAGGAAGCGCTATATAAATATTAGATATTATTATTATTATGAACAGCTCACCACTCTTGTCCTCATTCTTATTCTTAACTTAATCATCTCGGACATCTGGTATATTTTATATATGTTCTTAATTTCTTGATATTTCTACCAAAAAACAACTAAAATAGAATTGCCCTATTGCACATTGGGTCATATAAACAGAGCTGGTGGGCAGTAGAACAAAAAAAATATTTGTGGGGAAAAAAAGGAATTGGTGCTTACAAAGTAAACAATGAGGTTATCACAATTCTGAGCATGGTCTGTGCTTTTGAAATATTTTTGTTCTTTTTGTTGCTCTCTTTTAATTTGTTTTAACTCGCCAACAATAACAAAGAACATTTTGCAATTTAGCTACCTCATTCATTACCTAATGTATTTTTGGCTATTAAATCAGCTTTTACAAATTATTCTTTTTCCATCTACATGCAATTAAGCAAAGATTCTTTAAATCAATCATTTTCTTTTTTTTATACTTGACTTTATTCTACTTTACGGTACTCCCCAAGTATAGATACTCACCAAAAAGGTTTCGATATATGAACAAAGTATGAACCAGCTATAAATGTCATAACTATACACAATGGAAAGTAGGGCTCTGTCTGATAAAAAATATGCAATTTCAAATGATAATTCCATTAAACTTAAATAAGTAGAAACCAGCAAAGAATTATCAATTGTGAGAAATACATGTTTATAGGTTGATGAAAAATAGGATTTGCCATGTTTAATCTCTCCTGCCATTGATTTAGAAATTACCTTGTTGAATGATGATGATGATGATGATGATGATGATGATGATGATGATGATGATGATGACGATTAAATGGTGCATTGTGACAGTAATTATTATTTATAGCTTTACACAACTTTATCTTGTAAGTCTGAGAGTGCTAATATGCAAGAAGGAAGGGGCTCAATGAACGTGCACTGATTCTTGCTAGATAGTAGTATTTCTTTTTAGATCTGCTCAAATATTCACTGAATCAATGTCAGTATCGGCCCTCTCGCTTGTTCAACGACAGACCCTCCACCTCCCCTCTCCCTCCCCAAGAAAAAGACAAAAAGTGAAAGGCAGTATTCAAAACTTTCCTTCAAACACACCAAATTGATCCATACGATGAATAAATTTCCATTCCTATTATTCCTAATGAATATATTAGATGTTGCCTGCATTTTGACAAAGCATCAGTAAAGGGTTGTTCCATTCCTTTCAGAACAATCGCGAAGAGCCGAGATAGTCATCGACTTTTTCCTCTTTTCTTGCCTGACATATTTCAAAAGACCGTAACCTGAAAAACGGAAGCGAAAATGTCATGACTGTGTTTCTATAAATGTGTTTCTATAAATGTAACTCTGTTCCGATTCTTTGTGAAAATAAGAGTAAGGACCTCACCAGCAAAGGGCACCACTTTCAAGCTAAATTTGATTTGATTCATTCAGAGTCACAGTGTGTTATGCTTTTGCCGGGAGCTGTTAGTACAACGTAGCAGAACATTTTGTTTTTGTTAAAAGGCGGAAACTCATTGGAAAGAGTCCCCATCACTGACAGTGCAGCTGTAGTCTGCTAACACAGACCATTGGTTTCATATTCATGATTCATAACTTTTTTTACTACAAGGACTGCAATCTTAGACTACATACTGTAAACGTAGTAGTAAATGCTCACTTAGCCAATAAATGATTTACAGTAAACTCTCACTATTCTCTAGAATTTCTCTATAATCTCTGTGCAATGCACGAAATTGAAAACCCAAAGTGTAAAGAATCTGTGCCTACAGACTAACTCAGAAAATTTGAGCTTTACCAAAGACTGGGAAAATCGTTCTTGTTTCATCAGGCTTTTGTTTGTGTAGGGTTGTTTGATCATATTATGTACCCTTCAAATTCCATCCTCTGTATTTTGCTATTGTTTACTAGAAGGACATTTTTTCAACACTAATAGTGCACAGAATTATCTACACTATATAAAGAAAGGATGTAAATTCATGATGAATTCAATTAAAAGTGATGACACATTTATTTAAATCACATAAATAAAAATAAACCATGTAAACCGCTATAGAAGTACATGTACCTACATGTAAATCAGTGCAAAATTTATTGCCATTTGACTTATTCTTCCAATTTCATGCTCAACAAAGTTGATTTTATTAAAGGGGAATTGCACCCAGACAATAATGTATGGTCAGTAAATGAAGAAAAATCAGATGAACAAACTGAAAATTTGAGCAAAATCGGATAATTCGATCAAAAGTTATGAATTTTCAAAGTTATCTTTCCNAAGTGATAGTTGCCAGGGACTGAATTTAAGAATTTGCAGGGGAGCTACAGATAGCTCTCCTAGATGCTCTCGAGGAGAGTTTTAGGGGAGCTAAATTGGGTCTTCATGAAATAAAATTGGGGTTACAAGGGGCTCAATAAATCACTCCCCAAAAAGCATTTAAGGGGAGCTTTAGGAGAGCAATCACTCTCACTCCCCTTAAAATGTATTCCTTGGAATCCCTCTGATTATCTTGAGTCTTAATACATTTTTTTGTTAAAATAATATTCATTTGTTATCCCCTTCTGAATATCCAACCACAATTCTCTTGCTGTTTTCAATCTTAAAAGGGGTTGATGACCAGAAAAATACTAATTTTCCTTCTGTTATAAGTTCCGGTTTTCTTACAGAACATATTTTGACAGCTGTCATTTTCCTATATCTTTTTAGAGCTTTGCTTGGTTGTTGGTCTCTTTAAGAAATGCAAATGAGCTGTTTCAAAGTATTTGACTTTTATTAAGTATTTTCTTTTGAAGTACAGTATGCAGCCTTGATAAGCAGTTTTTGTGTTTTTTGATACTTTGTTTGAAGATTTTATTAGATGCAAACACATATCTATAGAACACGATATAAAGCATTTTCGAAAAGTTAAGTCGAACGCAATTTCAGTGCTCCTTTGTAATGCTACTGAATTCGGTACCGGCTTGTCATTGCTGTGTCCGCACAGTTGAATACATGAGCTACGGATCTATTTAACTGCGTTCTAGTTAACTTTTAGGAAATAGTTTATATCGTGTTGTGGATTGATTTCTTCTCAGCATGATATTTGACATTGCATATTTCCCCAGATATCACATTGCTTTGTAGTTTCCAATTTTGTTTTGTTTTCTTTGAAATTGTCAAGGTAATTTGATTGTTAATTACAGTGACGTTTTCTGTGCAATTTTGATAACCTCAGGTTATGAACATTGAATACTTTGACATGAATAAAGCAATACTATCCATCAAAATTACTTTTTTCGGTCGGTGAGGGGCATTTTTTATAGCGAGGGGAGATGAGAAAAGGAAGATTGATAGAATATGTTTTGATATGCATTATGATTTTGTAATCAACTTTTCAATTCCCATCATACATGTATATTAAACAGACACGATGGAACATTTTGAAACGTGGAAAAGCTGTGTATTGACATTTGTACACATTGCCATATGTCTTGCATGCATTGACTGAAATAGTTTAGGGTTCGATCCCCCCCCCCCCCCCCCCCCCC
>BQKZ01001450.1:91426-111042 GCA_036244855.1 Temnopleurus reevesii
GGGGGGGGGGGGGGGGGGGGGGGAGGGGGTAGGAGGAACTTGTTGCGTTTTTGCTGCAGCTATACTATCATTACAAAAGGGATCTTATTTTTTTGTAGGTGCGATGAGAGCATACACCTCCTCTAAATCTGCTTCTAGGCTATATGAGCTTTTGTAGAATCTTGCCTAATTTTAATAGCTTACAAAAAGATGCTAATTTCCAGAGTATTCCATGAGGAATTTTTTTACACATAAGTACTTATTTCTCTGAAACCTTTAAATCTTCTCATGTAAAAGATTCCTGTAGTTCACACATATGTTGAATGAACACTCGGATTATGTACTTCCTAGCTCCATGGATGATACATTTTCACCTGTTATACCCTCTCCTGCAGCATCCGTCCATAAAACAATGTGGGCGTTTAGGACTCATGGGCCCCAACGGTATAGGTCATTACACTTGCCATTTTTTCAAAAGGCAACAACAACAGCAAGGGACATAACAAGAGCTGCCAACTTTAAGTTATTAGTAGGATTTTGACAAAACTTTTTTTCAAAGGGGCTGGAGATGTAAGGTTGATTAAAAGAGATAATTTTTTACAGTTATGGCTGGACAAAAAACAAAGGTTTATACTTCTCCACAACTACTTGGCAATGGCATGCAAAAACAAAAAGGTCTTCAGGTCATATTGCCATTATACAATTGGTGGTTTTACTAAAATAGATTCAAGTGTATGTTCTCTGTACAAAAATTTGTTCATTACAACCAAAAAAGCTTGGATACGGCTTTTCCGACATAACTATTTATAAAATAGTTATAATAAATACCACATAACTACGCTTGTTGGCTTGAGCATGCATACATTTGAAACTAAGTAAACTGGCCTATAATAATTAACAAGTTCCATGCATATTACTCAAGTCAAAGTCATCTGTATAAAGTGATATTAAAGACAAAAATATGAAAAGAGCAGGGAGAAGAAATGAATTGCATTACAATTATGACATGCACATTAAATAGACTATCTAAAGAAGATGTTAACATGGGCAAATAGGATATAACAGTGAAAACTCAGGAGCATCTGAAATTTGATTTTCGTTTTCCTGCTAGGTTTGTTGAACCCATTCTCACAATCACCAAAACTAAAGTGTGATGATTCTAACTGCATTGAAGTTAATGTAAATAGGAACACGTGTACACGTAGTGGTAGATTAGTAAAGCAACCAGAACGGTTTGTGTCATAAGAAAATTACAAACAAAAAAAGTTTGTTATCTATGTCTTGTATGTATGTTACATAATCCTTTAAATGTTTATTATATGTATATTGTTTTATCTTGTTATCACTGTAAATATCTTGTACTCTCATACCCCAGAGGGGGTCGATAGAGTCAATAAACTTTATACCTTTATACCTTTATACCTATACTATCTGACCATTGCTCTGGTTTTCATTCTTTCTTTATAACCATCTCTTTTATTCTTGAATACCTCTTCTCCTTTCTATCTCTCTGTCTCTTTCCCGAGATACCAAAGGTTCCAGAAGATGCGTGGGATTTATTTTCATATTAAATTCAAATTACCTTTGTTTCCCCCTTCAACAACAGAAAGAAACTATTGGTGTGCGAACTAATAATTTACATCCTTAAGTAAATGATAAAATGATAATTAATAATAGAAATAAATAAGATATAGAATCAAATATTTTAATAATCCCAGTTGAGTAGCTGAGAATATGGTTAATGTGCTTTTTTTCACCTTTGTGCAACTGTTGCATTATTCAAATGTTAATTTTTAATAAATGCATATTCTGGAATCGCTGGCATCTCTGTCTCTCTCTGTCTCTTTCTCTTCCCTCCTGTCTTCACTTCATTGTTCTCTCCATTTCCCCTTCTCTCTCCTAGCTCCCCCACTTTCTTCCTCCGCTCTCTTCTCCCCACCTTCTTAAATCTCTGTATTTCTCCCACTCTTCCAATTATCTTGTAATTCTTTATTGCATCTCTACCCCCTCCCCCCTCTGCCTCCCTTTCTCTCTCCTATTTTCCCCACTCTCTTCCCCTATCCTCTCTCCTCCCGCATCTTCTCTCACCCCTCTTGATTTCCCATCTTCCTATAATCATGTCTATCCCTGTATTTCATCTCTATCCATCCTCTTCCCACCCTCTCTCCTCGCTCTCCCACTCTTTCTCCCATCTTCTCTTACCTCTCTTCTTCTCCCACATCCCCCTTATCTCCCCACTCTCCCCATCATCTCATCTATCTCTGTATAAATCTCTATCCCTCCTCTCTGCCTCCCTACCTAGCTTTATTTAAAGCACCTTTTACCTTTTGCGATCCCTGAATCAACCCTCTTCCATCTGCTCTTGGCGCTGGCCATTTTCAGTGACTAATCCAGCCTTTTTGAGGAAGGGATTTCTCTTACGTACACATTGCTTCTCCTTCACTACAGAATGATGAGATGAAGCTCAAACGCATTCCATGCGCTCATCCTCTTGGGAGATAGGAGAGCAAAGATGTGCTACAAAATGTATAGTTACATGTGCTTGCAAAGTGTTGCTTTAAGGCTGCTTTCATGAAACTCTACATTGAGACAGGTGGCACAGATTATGACTATTGGCGGTGCTAAATCCTTTGCTTAGTATTTATGTTTTAAGACCCATCCCGTTACAGGAAAGATTTGAACCAAACTGAGCTTTTTATTGCGTTGCCAAATATTTGGTTAATTTTAGTGTTCAAAAATCCAAATTCTGCAGTGCCAGAATCAGTTTCACGTTTTCATTAGACACTGGAACTAGGTGTGTCCCGAGCATTGCAATAGTTCAGCCTATATGTGACCATTTTTAAATATTTTTTTCATTTAGGCCTATGTTGCTGCATTAATTATAGTAAGTCCAAGATTCCTAGAGAAATATTACAGTTTGTTTATAAGAAGACTGTCAAGATAACGACTGTCCTTAGATTGAATCTTTCAGCTAATATCATGGCCTCGCTACAACTCAATATTTTTTCTTTTTGGGGGGGAGGTTTAATTTAGGATAAGATAATCCACACCAGCCGGGCCATGCTCAAATTCTTTAACTAAGCTGGATTGACCACAATTTGTTATTGGTTAAAATGCTGAGAAACGGATGTTTAATGGTCACCTCAGAGTGTGCCCATCCAATGAAAATGCAACACTTGGTGCATCCTAAACAATAAACAATGAGATGAGTGAGTTGCATTTGTAGCATGTGAAAATTATCCTCGTGTGACCTTGCTTTAAAAAAAATGCCTTTCTTTCTTATCAAATAAATCAATAAATACAATGTAGCCGCATTCTGCCTTTAAAAGATTGAAGCACTCAAGCAAAGATGTTAACATTTATGTCCAAATTTCCCTCCAAATTTGGACATATGCTTCTGTTTATTTTTCTCCAAGCAAGGACTTCAGTGATATGAAAATAAACACTTGAATGACGGCATGTTTGCGGTAACATCATCTACATCCATTATCGCTTGGACTTGAAGAAGAAATTCTTAACGCTTGATTACATCTCTTACGTTCAGAGTATCTGAAGAATCACAAAAAGGGTCTTAAGTACATTTTTTTAGGCAATCTGAGATAATGTGGTACTGTAACGTACAGTCGAGGATGACAAAATCAAGGTAAAGAGTATTGACAGTTGGGTATATAACAAAAACAGTGGAGGTGGTGTAGTGTAGTGGTTCTGATTCCCACCTTCAACCAGAGAGTTGCAGTTTGAATCCCACCCATAGTTCCTTCCACAAGGAATTCATCGACATTGTGCCGCACTTGACCCAGGTGTGATTGGGAACCCAATTGGAAGTGTCGCTTATGGTCACTTTAGCTCAATCTGCACCACAAAGTGCCATGCTGGAATACTCCCCTGGGAATGAAAAATGTGCATACTCTGTATGCATGCTTGTCTGAATCCAATATACTGGGATAATAATAACTCTGTCATTTCAGGGCCCACTTCCTTTCTTCTACTGGTCCCCATGGGAGACTAGAAGCACTATATAAGTGCTGCTGATTATGGGCTTCCCAGGCGTCTTTTCTTTCTTCTTTTCACAATTTTGTTATTCTTGTTTTGCGTAGTAATGTCATTTTTTTTTATTTTTCACTTTTTTGTTCTTTGTATGTTTATATTATATCTTTTTATGATGGAAAATAAAACCAATCATCCAATGAATCAATATTACATATATATCAAAGTTGGTTCGAAGGAAACTTTAAGACGAAAATATCTCTACAATCAACTAAAGTACATGTACCATGCATGATAGAAACTTGTGTGCATTGACATTAACTTTGTATCCCAGAAGTAAAGGTGGTTAAAGCCCCGGTCACATAGGGCCCAGGAAGCAACACGATACAATACGACTCTTTTTTTCACAGGCAGAAAACTGTGAACTGAACAGAAAGTCATGTTGAATCGGGTTGTTTCCAGGACCCTATGTGACTGGGGCTTTAGATCCTTGCCCTTTGCAAGATGGTTCAAAAAGGGAAAAGTGAAATGGGGTAGACCAAGAGGATCAATAGGGAGATGAACTGTGAGACAGGGCAAGAAGAGGAACATGGAGGATGGTGGAGAGAAAGAAAGGGAGGATGGAGAGGTGTGGAGGGAGCATACCATAGGAGGGAATGAAGAGATGGAAGAGAGGAATGAAGAGAGATTCAAAGAGAAACACAGAGAGAGAAAGAGAGAGAGGAGGGGGAGAAATTATGAAAGACTCTGACAGAGAATGTGCTTAGCAGAGAATTGAAGGGAGAGAGAGAGATAGAGATAGAGAGATAAAGAAAGAGTTTGTTTGTGGGTGTGTGTGTGTGTGTGTGTGCATGAATGTGGGTGTTTGTGAATTTATGCGTGTTTGTGTATATTTTTTTTAAACAAAGGTGGATATATCCGTCTTTATAGAAATCAAGAAGAGTGTTATATATAAAAAGCTGCGAGGAAAGAGAAAAATGCTAACTTATTGTTAACAGATAAAAAGGGAGAAAGAGAGAAAGGAACAGGACAGATGAGATAGAACGAGACAGGAACGAGATAGTAACTAAAAGCATCAAACTTCATAAAATCAAGGGGCTCAACAAGACAAGGAGAGACGAAGAGAAAAAGATCAAATCAAATCTTTGACTTTAGGTTACAATTTTGAAGAACCGTGGTTAAAAAGCCAAGGATTAAGTGTGTTGATTTGTATGCTAACTCCGGGCTAATTTGCAAGTCCCCTTGTACATGACATCATCAGTGGCGAAAAGTAAAGTGTCGCCGCGGGCAACCCTCTTGTCCAGTTGGTGCATCTCCTTAGTTTGGCCAAATGCTTAAAGAAACAAAAGAGTTCTCTTAAAAGATATCTAAATAAATTGTTCAAAATATTTCATATGAAAGATACACCATTTGAATTTTTCAGTCTGTTAGAGCAAATCAGTTGGTGCTATCATTTTTCTGATTGGGCCTTCCAATAATGGTCATACTTAGTCATTATGGTCATGCAAAATAATGGATGCGACACTGGCCAAGTGTCAGTCATAAATGTATTTTCTCGAAATTGTGAAAATCAGTGATCTGACATTACCATAAAATATAAATAATTAAACATCTTCAGTTACCTTTATGCTCCTACCCCTACCCCCCCCCCCCCCCCATCCCTTATAAAAAATAAAAAAAATCCCCACAGATATTGAAAAAAAATCAAATGTAAGTCATCTTTGTGATCAAATTTTACATTTCGACTATGTACTAAAAATGAATCACATTTGTGTATTTTGACCATGTGTCTAGGGGCAACCTATACTACTTCCCTTCAAATGAAAACATGTGTAATATAGCCTGTCTATAATGGTCTCCTGTCTGCAGTGGCCTCTAGTTCTGTATCCATTTAGTGACCACTATATAACCAATTGTGGATGCCATTTTATATTATATTCCCCTTGATGTTATCATTTTATGAGATACAGTACTTCCAAATTTTCCCTTTAAATCTGATGAATAAATACTCTAAGCTTGTGTCGTCTTGAATGGCAGTTGTTTCAGGTTATGTTTCATGCATATGTTTTGCATTTAGCACACATTTTGTGCAAACTTCATGCAACATCAACCTTTCTGCTTGCATTTCCCCTATTAATGCAACCAAATATAGAGGTTGCTTTATAATTTATTTCATCTTGGTTTTATCCATTTTTGGGAGACCTTCAAATTTTCCCTATAAATCTGATGAATAAATACTCTAAGCTTGTGTCGCCTCGATTGGCAGTTGTTTAAGTCATGTTTCATGCAGACGTGTTGCATTTAGCACACATTTTGTGCAAACTTCATGCAACATCAACCTTTCTGCTTACATTTCCCCTATTAATGCAACCAAATATAGAGGTTGTTTCATACTTACTCCTGATTTTATCCTTTTTTAAGAAACCTTTTTGAGAAGCCTTCAAATTTTCCCTATAAATCTGATGAATAAATATTCTAAGCTTGTGTCGTCTTGATTGGCAGTTGTATCGGGTCCTGTTTCATGCAGACGTTTTGCATTTAGCACACATTTTGTGCAAACTTCATGCAACATCAACCTTTCTGTTGGCATTTCCCTCATTTTGAGAGTGGCTAGGTTACGTTGTAACCTTGTCTGGCAAATGGAAACTAATAAGGGCAATATTTTAAGTTAAATGTTCTTAAAAATAAAATTTAGAAAGTCACCATGAGAAGATAAAAGTTTGCCAAAAAATGTTTCTCAAAGCTGTACACTGGCATTTGAAATTTGCATTTGAAATTATTATTGTAAATGTTACTGATAATAATGATGATAATGATTATAATAGTAATAATATTAATAATAATAATAATAATGATAATAATGATAATGATAATAATAATGATAATGATAATGATAATGATAATGATGATAATGATAATGATAATGTTAATAATTATAATAATAATAATAATAATGATAATAATAATAATAATAATAATAATAATAATAATAATAATGATAATGATAATGATAATAATGATAATAGTAATAATAATAATAATAATAATAATAATAATAATAATAATAATAATAATAATAATAATAGTAACAATAATAATAACAGTGATAGTAAATGCTTTTGTATATCACACTTTCCATCCTGATTATATTCTCAAAACCGTTAGAGCAAATTCAATATGGTGTATCAGAAATGCTTCTATCACGCCCAAAAATACCGTGCTGACAAAGTTTCCAGTTATAAAAACACAGTGTAACTAAAATAATGAAAATACAAATGATTAAAACTTCAAATATTTTTAAGACACATTTGATGTTGAAACAAATGTCATAAAAACAACATAATGAATTATCAATGAAGTTGAGTAGTAAAGGATATCAGTATTCTTGAAAAGGAAAGATATACAAATTTAATTAAAGTTGGCAAAAGCAGAAACCAGAGCCATTGTACCATGATGCTCCCACTAAATTCAAGCTAAGAATCAATATAACCCATTTTAATGGAACTGGCCTTGTTATAAATCTGCACCTATCTGTTGTTAGTATACACATTAATAAATCAATATCCCAGTAGATTTAATTTATAAACACATTTTCAATTTAATTAGTGCATATCGTTATAAGAATATATATATCTTGTGCAAGATTTATCCCTTCCTTTGTATTGTTTTTCCAGGAATACCTCTCACAATCGGGACTTGGAGCACTCTATCCGCGGTCAGCCCATTATCTAAGTGGCCTACTGGGAAAGTCACAAGCTCCCAAGAAATCTCCAATGGATGGTAAATTAGATCGTCTGTTTGCTTCTTGCCGGCTTTCATGCTGTCATTCAGTCTATGTTCTCTTTTTCTATTTCCGGATTCTCTCTCTTTTTGCTTCCGCTCTTACTGTCTTTCTGAAATTGTTTCTCTTTCTACCCATCTCCTGTTTCCCTCTTTCTCATTTTTCCTCCCCTTTTTTCTCGTTCTCCCCTTCTCTTCCCCTTTTTCATACTCATTCTTGTTGTCTCCTTCCTCTCCAATCCTCATGCAAACATCACCCTATGTGTGCATTTGTATGTGTATGTGTGTGTGTCTTTCTGTCGTCCGCTCCTTCTCGCTGTCTCTTTCTCTTACTCATTCTTTTTGTTCCATCCCTCTCCCATCCTATGTTGTTCATGCTTACATCACCCCATGTGTGCATTTTTGTGTGTATGTGTGTGTCTTTCTATCATCCGCTCCTTCGCGCTGTCTCTCATTCTCATTCTCTTGCTCATGCTTTCTGTCCCATCCTATGTTTTTTATGCTTACATTACCCCATGTGTGAAATCTCCAATGGATGGTAAATTAGATCTTCTGTTCGCTTCTCGCTGGCTTTCCTGCTGTTATTCAGTCTGTATGGCTCTCTTTTTTTTTTCCTTTTTTAATTTCCGGTTTTCTCTCTTTTTGCTTCCGTTCTAACTGTCTTTCTGGATTTGCTACTCTTTCTACTCCTCTACTGTTTCCCTCTTTCTCAGTTTTCCTCCTCTTTTTCTCTCACGCTCCCTTTCTGTCCCTCTTTCTCTTACTCATTCTTTCTATCCCATCCCTCTCCCATCCTATGTGTCTCATGCTTACATTACCCCATGTGTGCATTATGTGTGTTTGTGTGTCTTTCTGTCATGCGCTCCTTCTCGCTGTCTCTCTTTCTTTTTCTCTACCTATTCTTGTTGTCCCATCCCTCTCCCATCCTATGTGTCTCATGCTTACATTACCCCATGTGTGCATTATGTGTGTTTATATGCGTCTTCCTCTTCTCATCGTTCTCTCTGTCTCCCATGTTCTTACTCTTCCCTTTTTTTTATTATTCCATCCCTTTTCCTTCATTTGTCTTTCGAGCTCATCTCTGGGTCCCTCCTCCCTGTGTGAACCCTCCCCTGTGTGTTTGAGTCTTTCTTTCTTCATTTTTCTCTTTCTTTCTCTTTTTCTATCTCTCCTTCTCTGTCCCTTACTTATTCTTCTGTCCCATCCATCTCCCCTACCTTCATCACCCTCTATTCCTCTGTGTGTATGTGTATAACTGTTCATCTCCTCTTCTCTTAACCTCACTTCTACATATTTTTTTCACTCCCACTTGAATGTCATCATTCTCTTACAATTTGAATTATATTCTATTATTATATTATTTGTAGTGCATGTATGATGATCCCTTAATAAATTGATTGAGTTATATTATTTTTGATTACTTCTATTCAAATTTACAAAGGCTATGGATGAAAGGGGTACATGTAATCCTACCCCAAAAATATAATGAAATTGCAGGCCAATCAGCAGTCAATACACACTGATGTATGATCTTTCTTTGTACCCCTGCCCCACCTCCCCATTGAAATGTGCCACCGCATATGATCTATACAATGATCTATACAATCATCAAAGTGCCTATAATTGTAATGGGTTGTCTAACCCAGTGACTACTTAATTCACTAATTTCCATACAATTTGTTCAGGAACTACAGTAGAAACTCTCTATAACAAGGTGCTTGGGACCATCAAAAATACCTTGTTACATGTATAGCAGTAATTTCTTTATAGCAGGGTTAGGCCCCGGTCACATAGAGGCCCGGAAGCGACACGATTCAACACGACTCTTTGTTAATTCACAGCTAACTGCCTCAGAGCAAAGACTCATCATATTGCATCGTGTTGCTTCCGGGGCCCTATTTGACCAGGGCTTTAAATATGATAAATGATGAAGAGTTAGGACCAGATTTTCAACCTCTTTATATCAGAGATTTCTTATGTCACATCTCTTTAAACTGAGTTTCCACTATACCCAGTTCTATTTGTCTATGGGTTAATGTTGTCCCAATTCAACACATTTTCCCTTTTCATTTGTCTACTCCAGGCTACCTATCGCATCTAGCATCATTGAACCAGGTGAACACAATGTGTAAACAGCTTCATCATGACGTCCTCAAGTTACACAACCATAAATACATAGCACACCAAGTGGCGCTTCTATATGTAAGTCACTCATGTATCGTGTGTCAAATCATTCTGAATAATTTTACTGAATAGGCAGCTTTTTCTGATGTATGCAAACTGTATTGTGTTCTTTATACACAAAGGTAGTTCTTAATCTTAAAGTTTGCCCAAGGCTTGCCCGACATAGCAACATGCAAACTGGATTCCATTTAATGTTGTTCAATTATTCCCTATTGGTTTGAGGAATACAACGTAACTATCTTCGCTGGAAATATATTTGAGTATTAGTAAACCAGCTTATTTTTTTAAAAAGAAAAATGGTTGTGGGTTTATCAAATTTCCATTTCCATGATTTCTCTCACTTCTACCTGTGCATGGAAGGTAGAATCAATAGGGGATGTTGCCAGAAAGTTGCAATTGATAGCAAATAAACTGCAAATTTTCAATTGCCCCAGAGTATGTTTTTGACAAAACGTGCATGAAATAAGGGTTTGATTGACACATGCTGAACAACTGCAACTTGCAATCGATTGCATCTTTCTAGCAACTTCCCAGAATTGCACATGAAATATGTGGATACACAGCATTACCAAATGACAGAAGTGACAAAAAGCATGATTTGGCAATTAAATTCGATTTTGATGAAATTTTACATATATAAAATTCAGACTTTTTAGGCTTATTGTTTGATCAAGTAAACTTGGACTACTGATGTTTTTCCAGTTTGTTTTTAACTTAATTCATACAAATTAATTTGCTTTTATTCACCATTGAAATAAAAAATAATCCAAAAAGTGGCTAAAATTTGATTGTAAAATTGACCTAAACATTGAAAATCAAACTATTATTTGGTAGCTGGGAGCCCTCTTCACAAGCTTTTTTCACCTTTTCACTTTTTCACTCATCTGCAGCAATCTTTAAATCAATTGGGTAACGTGAAGGCCCTTCTAAGTTATCGTAATAACATTGAAGGCATGTTCAAGAAACTGAAGGCTGCATTGGAACTGACGGCTTCAGAAGGAGATTCGGTGCCTCATCTTCCAGAGGAATATAAGCAATGGTGAGGTGGTGATGATGATAGTAATGATGGTGATGATAATGATGATTATGAGGAGGAGGAGGAGGACGAGGAGGACGAGGACGAGGATGATGATGATGATGATGATGATGATGATGATGGTGATGAAGATGTTGATAATGATGAGTACGAAAATGAAAATGATAGTGATGATGATGGTGATGATGATAATGGTAGTGGTGATGATGATAATTATGATGATGATGATGATGATGATGATGATGATGATGATGATGATGATGGTTTTTGCGGTGGGGGTTTGAGATGATGAATATCATGATGAACAATTTCATGATTTTACTTTTCAATCTCCCTTACCCTTACACGAAGTGCACTTTTGATGTCATTTATATAGAGCATTCAACATTCATCCAGAAAGCTTTTTTGACAAGTTCTTCCCTGCTTAATAAGAACTTGAGATCATTTTCTAATTTTTTGATTTGCCTTCGGCCTATGCTGGCAAAACAAACATACGCTCGTAAAGGGTAAAGGGGGAGACTGCGAGTAAGGAATAAGTACAGTATCATGGCACCATACGCGTCGCCACCAGGGGACGTTTTGGGATTAGAAAGTAGTATTGGCATGACTGAATGATCTTTAATTATGTGATTGCACAAACATGACATGATAAATCACTCCCTAATCTCATAATCTCATACATATGTTGCAGCCAGTCATAAGGATGCATTAAGAATATTGGCAGGCTGTCAAGGTTGTCTCAGGAATACTGTCCTCTGACAGACAAGAGCGATGTCCTCAGGGTTGATGATCTTTGGAATGAACTTTGAAAGGATCTTTTCAGACTTGTAACCTACCCAACCTCCCAAATCCTGTCATATGTGACAGTAATTAGATTAGTTGTTTATTGGCTTAACTCAAGCTGGTATAATCATAGAATTCCACATGATTCTTCTTACCTTTATACTGCACTTTTTATACCAGTTATTCAGAACATTCAACATTCATACAGAATTCTTTTTACTAGTTCTTTCCCTGCTCAGGAAGAACAGGCGTAGCCATAGGGGACATTTTTGTTAATTAGAAACTAGTATCGGCATGAAGGAATGATCTTTAATTATGTGATTGCACAAATGTAACATGATCAATCACACCCTAATCTCATACATATGTTGCAGACAGTCAAAACGGTGCATTAAGATTATTGGCAGGCTGTCATGGTTGCCCCAGGAATACTGTCCTCTGACAGACAAGAGTGATGTCCTCAGGGTTGATGATCTTTGGAATGAACTTTGAAAGGCTCTTTCCAGACTTGTAACCTACCCAATTTCTTGAATCTTGTCATATGTGACAGTAATTAGATGAGTTGTTTATTGACTTAACTAAAACTGGTGTAATCATAGAATTCTGTATGATTCTTGTATGAATGAAATGAAATTTATACTTATACTTTAATAATTATAATAAGTATAAATGTAAAAAAAATCTAAATGATCGTTATTGAAATTTCCGTCATATAAATCTGCAAAAGGTTGAATGGTGCATTGTTGAATGCCTTAATCATATTAGAGATTCAATTTAATGAAAGGTTTGAAACTTCACCTGGAAATCCTCTGTCAATTTTCTTTCATGCCTTGTAAAGTTCTGAAGGTAGTTCCACTGTATGGATTGCAGTTCAATTTCACGTGCCAGCAATTTTCGCGACCAACGATAAAAGAAAATCAGGAACTGCAGATGCAGTTTTCATTGTATACAAGATGTGCGAGTGGGGACAAGAATTTCCAGTTACACACATTTGTGCATGTGCTTTTTAATACACTTTGACAGGTTTTAGATTTTTAAAAATTGTTTGTTTTACACTTTATTTTAAATATTTCCTAATATCATCTATAATTACACCAAGATGTGTTTCTTTGATGCAGTATTAAATACCTCTGACGATATATAAGGAAGAAAAATCCATTTTCCAAAAGGATAGACATCACACCTGTATTTGTTCCCAAACCGGAAGTCACCTTCCAGACCTCAACATATTGATATAAATGGTATCACGAAATGTCATTGAAATCGCCTATTGTCGATGGCTAGAATTACACGCTCACTTGAATAGCTTCATCAAATCTTAGGCTTCACATGAAGAAAGTCGGGTAACATATTTATAGGTCCAATCATGAGAGATCTAGATCTTTTCTCCTCCATGATGTCGGCTATCAACCATGATGCATTATTCATCCGATAACCCACATAGCCTTGTCCCATGACCGGTAATGAAGGCACGGCGGTTTCGTGGTTCCGTTCTTCTCGACTTTAAATAGATCGTTGCGGGCAGAAAGAGAGTTTGACTATAAAAGATTTTGAGGAAAGAAAAGATGGATGTTTAATAATACATAGAATAAATCAATAAATAAACTGTTTCACATCCTTCCATTGCAAATTGTAGACCATCTTCGATGTACAGATTATCTTTCAAAGCCCAGAATTTCTGAGGTTACTTTTCGCCATTAGTCATTTCAAGTTCTCTTTTAGGCCTTTTTTTCAGCGCTGTCTCCTCTAACTTCTTGAAAGTGAGACTCTTATTTCAGTCATTCCTCTTCCCTCTTAAATTGTTATTCCATTTGGATGCATTGCCTTTGATCTCAATCAGTTTATCAATAAATTACAATACAGTCTAACCTCGTTATAAGAGGTCGTTGGGACCAGAGGAATTACCTCTTTATATTGAAAACTTGTTATATCAGGGCCAAAATACAATAAAATACAAAGAGATGGGACCAGGAAAATTACCTTGTTATAACGAGAGCTCATTATATCAGTGCTCTTTATAATGAGGTTTGACTGTATTAGCATATCAGAGTCTCGCACTCAACTAGCTTTCAATGTTAATACATGCAGTCCTGTTATATTTGAACATGTAACAAAAGTCAATGAGATAAAATTCAATGATACAACCTATTTTTGTTAAAAAGGTGGTTGTAAAAGTGGTTTTGCTTGGAGAAAAAGCAAGAAATGTAGCTAAAACTAGTTTAGGAAACATCCAAACTCCAGTGGGAATTAATAAAGATTAGTATATATTCATATTTCATAGGGAGAGTTGAATTTTCAGTAAGCTAAGTATTTTTTCATATTCCAAGTATTTTAATTTTATTTATTAAAACATATTTAAACAGGATAACAAGATCAATTATATACTGGTTTTCATCTTGGTCCTGGAACAAAACAAATCCAAATAGTAAATAATCACTAAACTAGAGTTAAACTAAAAGTGTACAATAAAATAGTAATTGATAATTAGGAAGTAATGTAGAATTTAAAGATGACAACTTGACACAATAAACTACAATGCAAATAAAATATTTGAATACCTGTTATCATTATAAAACTGAGGAAAATGGGTTCACAGTGGAATAAATAGGTCATGTCTTTCATTCTGAGCATCTATACTGATGGCAGGTAGCGTATACTTCTGACTTGCACTGCTTCAATATTCGTTTGGATAGAGTTTAAAACATACTTTCTCACTTCTTTCACCAGGGTTGAAGGAACTTTCCATGTACAAATCAGTCTCAGGTTGAAAATTGATCTGCCAGACTTCTTTTACTTTCATTAATAAAACGAAGATGAGCTTTCTACTTAGCCTAATTATTTCCACATAATCTGTCATCATTCATGAGCCTGTACCAAGAAATGCAATGTTCTATTAGGGTGGCCTAGTTCAAAACAAGTATATTCAATGGTTAAAATTTTTGTCCCTAAAATTTTTTCGATTTGAACATGCCAGATAACATTTACTTGTAATTTTTATCACGAAACATGCTTCGTTACATGTAGCTAATATATTTGGTTTCCAAAGTGCATTAGCTGAAATGAATGGGTTTCCACACCTTTTTTCAGTTAACTGGCTGAATAAGAAGTGTTTTTTCAGTAAATGAAAAAAAAATCAACAAATTGAATATACTGCATTTATACAAGGGGGTGTCTTTAGCTTATGCGGGGAGGCATCGTGATGTAGTGGTTCTGACTCTCGCCTTTCAACCGGAGGGTCCTAGGTTCAAATCTCACCAAGGACTTTAATTTCCTTCACTAAGAAATTTATCCACATTGTGCTGCACTCGACCAAGGTGAGGTGAATGGGTATCACTAGGAAGACATTCCTTGAATGCAGTGAGTGTGAAATTGTAAAAGAGTTGCAATTGCCAGGTAATAACACACAAAGCACTTAGAGAAACTTTGTAGTAAGCGCAATAACAATATTGTGTATCGTCATAAGTAATTTTTGTCATTGCTTAGTAATTTCTGTGTGTTTATATTGTTTATTGTCATGGTTTTTATCTTTTATTTCTTTCAGGTTATTGGAGCTGACTGTATCATTACAGGAGGCGATGGCATCATTCAATCCTTCGTTCAATCAGCCTGTTCTTCCGGCAGTTGGATTCCTTCAGCAAACTCTCTGATACAATGATCGACAGAAGGATTGGTCAAAATAAGAACTCTCTTAATCCCTATCTGGAAATTCTGGATCTATATCGTGGAGCTGTCATCCAATGAGCCCATTATTCTCTAATATAATGATTGACAGAATGTTGGATCACACCAGGAGCCCTTCATAGCCCATCTGTTGAAAGAAACTCTGGAATTTGACAACTAGTTCTGTCAGTCAATCTTTCTTTCAATCAGTCCGTTCTGACGGTAGTTGGTTTCCTACAGCAAACACTCTGATAGATTGATTGACAGAAGGTGTGATCAAAACAAGAACTCTCCATCCCCATCTGTTGAAAGCAAACTCTGGATATCGAAATGCTATCATTGATCCTTCGTTCAATCAAGCAACATTTCTGATGGGATTGACAGAAGGTTTGATAAAAACAAGAGTTCTACATATCCCCAACTTTCGAAAAAAATTCTGGATCTTAGAAGTACATGTTGTGGTGTCATTTAATCAACTTGTATTTGTGGCATTTGGATTCCTACAGCAAACTCTCTGGTAGAATGATTAACAGAAGGTTGGATAAATTCTATTCATACCACCATCTGTCAAAATAAACTCTGGATCTATGAAATCGTGCTGTCATTCAATCAGCCTGTTGTTCTGGCGTTTGGATTCCTCCAGTAATCTTTCTGATGAGACGATCAAGAGAAGGATTAATCCAAAAGAAAACTTTCCATTCTTACTCTTCTGTGTCAGACAAAACTCTTGATAGTAGAAGTAATGGTATCATCAATCCTTCATCCAATCTGCTCATTCTGCCGGCAATTGGATTCCTGCAGCAAACTCCCTGATAAAATAATTGACAGAAGGTTTGAACAAAACAAGAACTCTCCATTTCTTCTTCTATCAAAAGCAAACTCTGGATATAGAAATGAAATTCAATCCTTCATTCAACAAGCCTGTTCTTCCTGCTTTCTGAAACTCTTTGATATAATGATAGATGAAAGGTTTGATGGAAATAAGAACTCTCTATATCCCCATCTGGAAATGTTTGATCTTAGAAGTAGTGCTTTCATTCATCCCTTCATTCAAGGACATTGTTCTTATTCCTTCAAGAAAATTTCTGATGGAATGATTAAGATAAGGATTCATCAAAAAGAAAACTCTATTCCTACCTTCCTGTGTCAGATAAAACTCTAGATTCAATAAGTAGTGCTTTCTATCAGCGATTGGTAAATGTGTATTTTCAAACATAATATAAGCATTGTTTCTGGAAAGTTGTTATTGATCACAAATCAACTTCAAATTAGTTGCTCTTTGAAACACATGTTTTCATTTAGACACAGACTGTCCCTTTAAAGAAGGCAGGCTTAAAATATTGATCTAGATCGGCACATTCCAATTAACTACCATCAAAGTTTAGATCAATTGCAACTTTCTAGCAACACACCCTTGGGCTCATCTTTTTTAGCGGATGTCACTAATCTATCTAAATCTTATGTTATTCACAATATGAGGTATAGTGTAATTGTTTTTGGTCTTTCTTAAGCAAATGTGAGGTACTTCTGCCAATTACTTAATGAATTTTCATTTCAAAAGATAATTATATGTATTTATTGTTTTGTATTTGGTCTTAGGTTCTGTGTGTTACATATGCTTATGTCACATGTAATTTAGCATTGTCCTTTGTTAATCAGCATTTATTGTTATGACCTGAATGTTTAAAAGAAGAGTCTACCCCAAAATAATAATTGTTCAACAGAAGCAGAAAAAATTGGAGAGCAGAACAAAACAAGTTTGAGGAAATTCGGACTACTAATGATAAAATTATGAATTTTTAAAGATTAGAAAAAACAGGCAAATCAGTGCAAATTTCCAGGTATGTTGCCAATTTGATGACATCAGAGGTGCACAACTAACCATTCATCCTATTTATATTTATAGTGCAAAATTCATCATTTTTACAGAAAGACACACAATTTGTATTAATGTAAACATGCAAATATGGGAGCTACATATCTATCATGAAGATATACCACAGTTAAACTTGTGAGGAAAAAAGTAACATTTTTTAACATTGATATCAATATCATAAATAGTTGTGCACCTATGACGTCATCAGTTACCAATTTGTCTAAATATTCAAACATTCATAACTTTCTTATTAGTTGTCTGATTTCACTCAAACTTTTTTTGTTCTGCTCAACAAATTTGTCTGCATCTGTTGAAAAATTATTATTTTTGAGTAGACTCTCCTTTTAACATCACAGCTGTCATAGTGCTCACAGTACACACTGTATCTCATTCATCTACTCAATATTATGTCAATCTTTTGTTTATTTTCACAATTGTTTCACCTTGAAAAGTATGCCCACGTTTAGATGCTATGCAAGTCAACATTTTTTTTTTAACTTTTAATTGTAATATCAAAAAAATGATTGAAATAGAAACAATGGCTAGATGATGCTTAGAAAATATTGTGGTTCTATTATATGTAATTGAAATATACGGGAAATGATATAGGAATGAATATATGACTTTATATTAAGGTGCCTGGGAATTTTTGTATTTGAAATCTTCATTTTAACAAAAAAAATTGCACGATTTAGAAAGTCTATGCCACATTCTGGAAATCTCCCTTATAGTTGAGCTGCCTTGGAAGGGGTCTGCATGGTGCTTAACATGTTATTAATTGTATTTAAAATTGATAAATTCAACAGAATTTAATTATCATGCCAACTCTAATCATATACGTATGCATGATCATAGTGATACAAATGTATAATCTTTATAATTATTCAAGAATGCATGGTCTTTCAAAGATGTAATTTCAATATATGTGAATCCATTTTCATAAAATAGCCCCCAAAACAATATACATGTATATCTTTAATCTTACTTTCTGTAATTTTAGATAATGTGTTGAAATATATTCAATTCATTTATGAGAAGTAAATGGGAAGTTTAATTGTGTTGCATTCTAAAAATGCCATTCTTTTCATTGAAATACGTTTCACATAGACAATTGTTTTAGTAATTTCTATTTCTATTGAATAATTTGTGTCTCTGATTTTGTGTGATCCATTATAAATGTTCACTTCTTTTTTTGTTGTACATGTAGTTGAAATGCCATTGCTCAAAGCAACAGATTTTTTGTCATGCAATATTGTTTTGAAATCCTGCAATTTTTTTCCGCCATAAGTTTGTATCTTTAATTTAATTAACTGGAGTATGCATGTATGTTAAACACAATCACAAACATTTTATTGAAATACACTCAAAGATGATTTTGAGGTTTGCCTGCAGTTTTGAGTGACTGTTATTCATAATGTGTATACACTTGGTTCTTAGTTGAAATTTCCAAAGTGTTTGTGTTTGCATTGATTTGATCGTTTGTCTATTTTCATATAAGTCATATGAATGAATGCATGATTATGTAGTTTGCATGGCATGCATGTTATGTATGTGATATATTTTTGTGAATAATTGGAAAAATGTGGTATTAAAATAAAGTGTATGTACATTACAAATAGATTCGTTGTGAAATTTGTTCATTATTTTGAAAGGAATTTATAAAACATGAAGCTATGGAGTCCAGCTAAAGCACACATTCACAATGACTTTCATTGCATTAATTTTTAATTCATTCAAAAAAAAAATAAAAACGATTTTTTATTTATTTATTTATTTATTTATTTATTTATTTATTTATTTATTTATTTATTATTTTTTCTTTTTACATGAAGACAGTAGAATGCAGTTTTATAACCCTAGGGATGCAGCCTTTGGTACAACATCTGCATGGTTTAGGGTGGTGATCTCCTTTCTTGGGGTGCATATCTCCCCTACCACCGCTGGCCTGGTTTACTTTACATTTCTATTTCCCATTCTATTTTGGCGATGAAAAAAAGACAGTAATGGAACATCTTTAGTAGATGTTAACACAGTGCAAACGCGTCAAATGGATGTACGACTGAGGCGCCGTGGCGTGCGCCTGAAATCAAGCTGTTCGGGACAGTCATATAGATTTGGGTTCGTTCCTGCCTGTGGGTTCAAAACCAGGTCGCGTACCGTCTTTTGGGTGAAGACGTTAATATGGCGACCCTCTTTCTCTCTTCTTCTTCTGGCGTAAATATTCAGAATTGAATGATACACGCCTCTAAACTACATCCTTTCCTTCCATGAACACACATTCACATATACTTCACTCTCTCTCCTTTCTCTTCACCCCCCCCCCCCCCCCCC
>BQKZ01001450.1:125418-138732 GCA_036244855.1 Temnopleurus reevesii
GGGGGGGGGGGGGGTAGTCTGCAAACGAGGGGGGAACGTGAATACATTTCTTAAATCCCTTAAAATGTCATTGGATTGGATGGGGATAGACATGGCGCGGTATGAATGAAGGTTTGTTTAATACTTTCTCACGATATGCAAATACGGAGGAAGTTTTATACTTCTACCCTTCGTTTATTGAAACAAGAAGCGTCTGAACCGTTTATCATGACTTTTGTGTTTGTTGGTTACCCTTCTATTGATATCAGAACAGAATATGCTCTGTGTTTATATGACAGCAGTCTTTCGGTGTTAATAGTTTTACAACAACCTTACTTTCTTATCTCAAACAAATGTTGTTGTTATATAATTTCATAATCTAAATTGATTTTTATTGTCATTTTTTTCTTATCTTGTTTAGGTATACATCTTCAAAGAAGGAACGTCTAAACTTGTTAACATCCGGGGTGCAATCTGGCTACTATTGTGTACTCCCTGAGTATATACACTTTATAAAGTGTATACACTATATACACTTTAATAAAGTTGTAGTGGTTCAATACTTAATCAACATGGATTCCGTTTAGGAGGACTGGTTATCGATAACAAAAGCCGCAGCCCTCGCGCCCATCAACAACAACCATATTATCGTCAACACTGATCACCAAAACCGCCAAACACGAGGAGGAATCGAAAAAAAGGACCGTGGATAACACCGTGTTGTTTTCCTGACCGGGTTAATAGAGACCAATGAGCTCTGCGAGAGCCAAACACTTGAGGAATTGAAACGATTTCGAGTCAATTAAGAGCATCAAGAGGTCTAGTTTGCGCGCGAAACCCTGCAAACATATTAGACTCGATTGGAAGCAATCGATATGAGACGGTCAGAGGAACTATCGGAGTTCAGAGGGAGGATTTGGGGGGAAAAAAGTTTTGTTGGGGCGTTATAGCCTTTCATGTCGCTACTTATGGGATCCTGCAGGTGATTGTGTATCTAAGGGTGAAGTTGAGACAGCTCAGGACTCTTCGAACCTCCTAAAGAACGTGGAATGTCGTGAGTGTTTCAAAAGAATCTCTTTAGATGCTTTGTCCGAGAGTAGCTCAGGCGATCAGAAAACAAAGTGAGTCAATTAAGGGCATCAAGAGGTTTAATTTGATCGCGAAACCCTACAAACATATTAGACTCCGATTGAAAGCGATCGATATCAGACGGTCAAAATCTGCCGAAGTTCAGAGGGAGATTTTGGCGGGGAAAAAAGTTTTGTTGGGGTCGTTATAGCCTTTCATGTCGCTACTTATAGGATCCTGCAGGTGATTGTGTATCTGAGGGTGAAGTTGAAACATCTCATGACTCTTCGAACCTTCTAAAGTAAGTGGAATGTCGTGAGTGTTTCAAAAGAATTTTATCGATGCTTTGTCCGAGAGTAGCTCAGGCGATCACAAAATAAAGTGAGCCAATTGATTAAAGGCATCAAGAAGTCTAGTTTGGGCGCAAAACCATGCAAACATATTGGATTCCGATTGAAAGCGATCGATATCAGACGGTCAAAATCTGCCGAAGTTCAGAGGGAGATTTTAGCGGGAAAAAAAGTGTTGTTGAGGGCGCGAAAGATGTTTTGTTGGGGCGTTTATAGTATTTTATATCGCTACTTTTAGGATCTTACAAGAGGATTGTGTATCTAATGGTGAAATTAAAACCTCTCAGGAATCTACAAACCTTCTAAAAATTGTAAAATGTTGTGAGTGTTTTTTTAAAGAATATCTATTGATGCGATGTCCGAGAGTAGCTCAGGCGATCGGAAAATAAACCGATTGCGGATTGGCAGCCGGCTTCCGCTTCCACTTCCACTTGAGCCCGAGCGGGTCTTTATAGAAAATTTGTCGGTCAGTGCGACACTCGAACTTCGACTGGTTCAACGTGAGACAGACGAAAGAGAGAGGAACAGAAGAAGGATGTAGTGGTAGGTGGGGAAAATGTTTAAAGTGGACAAGGGTAGNGATGTAGTAGAAGATGGGGAAAAAATAAAAAGAGGAAAAAGGAAAAAAAAAAAAAAAAATAAAAATTAACAAAAAAAATAAAAAAATATATAATTTCAAAACAATTTACGTTTCGAGCATCTAAGACCGTGTTTATACAGTTCTATGAATGAGTTTTGAAACGCGTTTGGTTCAGAAACACGGTTGCGTTTATAAGGTCCTCAAATATATAAATTTTTTTACAGAAGGCATGGGGTGCGTACGTGATTTTGGCGAAATTGAATGATTGCATTATAAATTTGCTTGAAAACATTAGGGAATTGGATGGAAATAATTGTGATTAATTTAGAGTGTTAGAAAGAAAGGAGAAACAGGATCAGTAGCAGGAGCATGAGGACCAAGAGTAGAATAAAGACGAAGAGGAAAAGCAGGAGGGGAGAAGAGGACAAGATCAGAATTCTAAATATATTTTTGGACGAAAAAATGGACACGGGGTAAATATACTATGACGATTTCGAATTAGGAAATAACGAAATATAAAGATGTAAAGAAGATGAAACGGATGACTAAGCCAAAGAACTGTAAAAGATAAATCGGGATATGTGAAAGCAAGCCGAATAAAAAGAGAGCACACAAGAGTGCATCGTGCTTCGCGCCGCATGATAAAGAAGAGAGGAGGTGGATGAAGAAGAAGAAGAAGAAGAAGAAGAAGAAGAAGAAGAAGAAGAAGAAGAAGAAGAAGAAGAAAAGAAGAAGAAGAAGAAGAAGATGGTGATTATGATGATAATGATAATTAGAAGGCTAATCAATACAGCCTTGATGAAAAGAACAAGAAGAGACCAGCTTCTGGGGTAGAAAAGCATTAGAGAAAAAATGTAACATTTTCATATCTACTGTAGATGAACAAGACGTTAATTAATCCGATTTTCTTCAAATGTTTATCCTTTTGTTTTCCCAGATTGATATACATGAACAAATATAAGGGAAGATCAAAATTCGGAGTAAAATTTTGGAAGGGGAGCCTAGAGCAATAAAGAGAGAGTAAGGACGAGATATAGAAAGAGAGAGAAATAGGGGAGGGAGATAAAGGAAAAGGGAAAGAAGAAGCTACAAAAGGATTACGAAAGGAAGATAATGAATAGACGGAGAGAAAACAGTAGAGAAAGGGACACAAAGAAAAAGGAGAAGAGGAGGAGGAGAAGAAGAAGAGGAAAATGATAAGTATGATTATGAAAATGATGTTGATGATGACGTTGATGATGATGATGATGATGATGAGGAAGAAAGATATAACATGTATAAGAAGAAAGAAATGACAGAATTAGGGAAGATGAATGAGAAGAGTGCGAACGCCATGATGAAATACACAAGAATCAGATTGATGGAAAATAAAGAGTTTCAAATAGATAATAAAGTAGTACACATTGTAAAGTTGAAGGTCAGTCCCGTCAAATTACAGCTGACGGAGCTGATGATAAAAATATCTTCTCCGAATCTCCGAAAACAAGTACATCCAGCATGTTATTAACGCACAACCCCAAAATACATTTCTGACTGGCGAGCAAGATTACACGAAAACATAGATACATTTCCCTTTTTCTCTTTCTCTCTCAAAAAAAAGAGCCCTAAAATCCTTCCGCTCCATCTTTGCCAAAACACGGTAAGAAAATCATTACATTTTCGTACAAGCCAATGCACAAATATAGTGCAAAGGCCACGGTGACCGGACGAAAGGTTTTGGCGGGCAATGGGAGCGAACGAAATTGCGCCTCCGCAAGCATCTTAAAGGCTGAACCCCACCTTTGCGTTTTTAGCCATAGCCCAGTGTTTTTTTTTTTTGTTGGAAATTCAAAACGCTCCCTTGACGCACAAAGACGCAGGTCATACAGTGGACTGACGCTCGTCGTACGCTCGTCGAGCGCAAGCCAAACGTCAGTCCACCGTCTGATCTGCGTATGCTGTGCGTCAAATTAGCGTTTAATTTCCAAAAACGGTAGGTCGACGCAGGCTAAAAACGCAAAGGTGTGAGTCAGCCTTTACGGGGACTCAAGATAAATGTACAAGAAGTAGGCGGGATCAACCCCAAAAGTACCACAGAGAAATCACTGCAGGTCGAATGCATCAATTACAGCAGCCCTTAGGCTGACTTCCCATACGTCAGTGTCTTCAAATAACAGAGGATTCGATGAAAATAACCGTCGGTTGTGTTACAGAATGAAAAAAGAGGAAGAAGAAGGCTCAACTCGCCCCTCTGTTGGCGTTGGGTGTCAATTTTCACGCGGCGGAGTAATAAAGACCAAATGTATCTCTTTTCGAGTAGGTGACAGCCCAATAATCGGTCGTGTTAGAGGGATGAATGTGATAATAAAGGAGGATGAGGTGATGATTACAAAGCTGTCACTTTATTCTCTATCTGTCAAATGTTCGCAAAAGTTCTTGAAACCCTTTGAAATCCACGCTAAAACAATGCGACTCAGTATAAGATTATGTAGATTTATAGGATGTTGTCCAGATGTTTCTCTTTTTTCCTTTTCTGTTATACATGTTACCTGTAGATTATACAAAATTATAATAATGTGTCGTTCTATCAGAGAACATCAACTTTATCAAATGAATTTTATTTGGCAACTCATTTCATCTAACCTTATTTAATCTAATGAGGTTATCCCAAAAGTTTTGTGTCATAGTTTTAGTTTTGAAGAAAAAAAAATCACACCTTGTTTTGCTCACTGACTGAATAGATCCGCTAAAAACGAATCAATTAAATGATAAATAAATAACTTCATAAATAAATAAGCCTTCACTTTCTGTTTCCATTTCCCTCATTTCGCAAAAAAGCTCCTTATGTCACCTTGCCATTGCGTAATACAGATATTAAACTACAAAAGGACTTTTAATTGAACATCGAGGGCTTTTTTTATACTGCACAACATTTTTCTCGTAAAGAACGAGAATGAGGATGAGAGAGTTATAAAAAATGAGCTATACAACAACATACAAAGACACGAGAATGAGCGCGATCGAAGGGAAAAATAGGACTAAAGCTGCTCCAATTCAACAAAGAAAGACGGAAGATAGCCTAAAGAGCTGGATCTACAATTATAGTATTTGGAATCCCTAGACCCCATTTACTGATTAGATATCTAGCTTTGGGGTGCAGAGCAGACGACACTTGAAAGAAACAGTTCACGCTGTATCGTTTAGAACACGATATCAAACATCGATTGCCAAAAGGCGCCGAAATCCACTTTTTTTTGCGAATACACACTGTTCTCCCACAGGTTGTCAGGTTGTTTTATATGTTGTATTCAATTTATTGCTGAAGGGGGAGAACGGAACATTGACAATGGGATTAGAAACTCTAAAAAAGATGTTTTTAGTCTAATGCGTTGCCTGTAGTAATATTGATCAACATTTTTGTCCCGTTGTGAGACTAGTTATGCTCTAGATATTATATGATTTAGTATACGGTGTGTTCTCTGTAAATGTTATTACTGGCGAAAAAAAATACTAGTGAACGAAGTTCGTTATCACTTTGCAAAATGTTCAATGAAAAACGAATAAAAAATTTTCCTGTTTGATGAAAAGTCAGAACATTTCTTTTTAAATTCGCTTGTTTATTCCCCTTATTTTGTTTGTCCAGTAAGCTTCTCAAGTAATCGACGCGACGCTCAAGAAGGTCCAAGTCCAACTTTTCATCATGAACAACTGCATTTAATAATTGACACATAATTTATCATTTTAGTTTGATTTGATTTGATACATTTATTTAAACACGGTTAAAAAAACAATTCAGCAAATGCTGTTTTTCAATGGGGCCGTGCAGTAAAAATACATTCAATTTCAATGGATACAAGAAAGCAAACATTCTTGAGTTATTAGATTTTGAGCGATTTAGGGGTCCATCAAACCTGTAAGCTTTCCGAAAAAAACGTAACATATTTACCGCCTGTAACCGAACTTTTTTTTTTAATTTGTTCATTTCATTTGGGAACAATACTCATATGTCTTAAATTATTAGTTCTACAATGCAATGTTCACACGAACTTTCTCAAGATTTTATGCAATGAGCCCCAAGATAGCAGACCACAGTCTGTCATGTGACTAATGTTAGTGGCTGATCTAAATGCCGAAGGCCCCGGTCACATAGGACCCCGGAAGCAACGCGATTCAACGCGACTCTTTGTTAATTCATAGCTAACTGCCTCCAAACAAAGAGTCGTGTTGAGTCGTGCTGCTTCCGGGGTCCTATGTGACCGGGGTTTAAGAGTGCATGCACTCTCTAAGTCCTTCTCAAATCCTTCAGGATTGTTCGCTTGACCTTTTAAGAACTCTTTACTTTACCCTCCTCCTAAAGATTGATTTAATGTTAAACTTGAATTGAGGAAACATTAACCATTGGACCTTTATTTTCGCCCCTAACCCCCTCACCTAGATCCACGCCTTATATCGAACGGCATCTTGGTTGTGTTTCATAAAGCTGTTCTCGTACGGTACGCACATCCCTACGAACGACTTGTGATTCTTACGTGTGCTCAATGATAACCCATGTCTCTGTGATGGCCCCTGGGAAAGGATCACTAGTCGTTCGAACAGTCTTGCGTACCTCTACGAACAGCTTTATAAAACAGGGGCCGATTGCACGAAATGGTCTTAGCTACCCTCTTCTTGCAAGGGCGCCCCTACTTCTTGTGCCACTCTCATATCATAGATCTATCAACGTTTGAGTCTATGTTAATTAAGGCCAAATAACACCTTGGCTTTTTTAGCCAGCGTCGGCCCAGGTTTTTTTTTTTCAATTTTAAAAACGCACCACGGACGCACAAAGACGCAGGTCACACGGTGGACTGACGTTCGGCGTAAGCCCCTTGAGCGCAAGCCGAACGTTATTCCAACGTCTGATTAGCAGGGATTAGCGTAGGGCGGCGACCGTTTCTAATTTTAGAAACGTTTGGCCGGATTAGGCTAAAAACGCAAGGTTGTGAGTCGGCCTTTAAGAGGGAAGCAGAAGAAGCTAAGGCGTCTTAGTAAGAAGAAGATAGCTAATAAAGGCCCCAGCACACCAAACACGGCACGGTATAACGGCACGGCATTTGCGCATTATTTTGGTTGTTATTGGCCAGCGCGCTCCTCCGCGCAAAGGATGTTCAACAATTGGCCAATCAGACAAGAGACATCGCGTAAAAACCGTGCCGTGATGCCGTGCCGTGTTTGGTGTGCACGGGCCTTAAGACGATTTCGTGCAACTGCCCCTAAGTCCATAAGAAGAAACATATCACCCCATGCTTGCGAGCTCCTGCTTGTTCAGCCAATCAGATTATGGCGATCAATAGTCATCAAGCTACCGTGTGCCACTGATACAGATAAACGTACTGGAATGCAAAGGCCACTTGATAAATTTGTTTATCTTCACCCCAAGATTGCATCATTTGGCGTTTAGGGGGTGATCGTCAATGGGTGTACTTTCCGCTGTCTTAAAAAAATCTTCCTGCCCAGAGATTGATCCAAATAGATTTATATCGATGTCAAAGGTTTGTCACGATTCTTGAATGTCTTGATCAATTTGTTTTCGTTTAACCTCAGACTGGATCATTTTGGATGGAGAGGGCTATTTTCATCAATGAGTGAACTTTTGCCCGTCTTCGAATTTTCGAGAATGAACTTTTGCTCGAACTGATGCCCTTTGCAGAATCAATTTTCTCTTTTGAGAGGGGAAGGAAATACATTTCAACAAATAAAAACAATACTTTTCTCTGTCTAACCGGCGGGCATTTAGGCAAAATGATTTGAAACAGAGCAGTCGTGGTGAGGTTTTAGTTGCACGTTTGTATGAAAATGTACATGATGCATAGAACATCCAATTGAGCTAATGAGTAGAGAATTGAAGAGAAACCTCCAACATGTCCGAGGTTGAGTAAAACGTGTCCAATTTATGATTTCGATAATATCTTAACCACTAGCCGACAGCATATTGGGTAAACCTTTTACACCTTTTCTAAGAGTGCGTGTAGTTTGTAGGAATAGGATAAGACACAGTTACATCTCGGTGGCGATGGTGCCCGTGTGTCGGTTCAATAAGTAAAGCGGTGGCCCCACAATCAGGAGGTTATGGGTTCGATTCCCGGTCGCGTCATATAAAGAACCTTAAAAGGTGGAAAATGCTCTTACCCTGTTTGGCATTACACAAGAGAGAGATAGAGCAATGTCAGATTCTCAACAGTTACCGGGCTCGTGATAAAAATAAGCATCACGATTTTCAGCTACCATTTAACATAATAATAATCTTTTCGGTACAAATTTTTACACGATATGAGCCTAGCAAAGTGGTCAAAGCAAGCTGGGCAATAAACCATCGTACTCATAGACCGAATGTGAGCCATACTTATGTTACTTTAAAAGAACAGGAAATTTCTACTTGACATCGCTTCGAGTATGGCGACTACCAGGAATGATATGTGTGTTTAAATGCTAAAGGCCGGCTCACACCTTTTTGCATTTAGTCTGCTTCAGTCCAGCGGTTTTTTTTTACATTAAAAACGCTCCTTAGCCACACAATGCGGTAGACTGACGCATGCTCCTTGAGCGAAAGCGGACGTCAATCAACCATTTGATCAGCGTATAAGATGCGCTCGGGAAGCGTTTTTAATGTTCAAAATCACTGAACCGACGCAGGCTCAAACGCAAAGATGTGAGTCGATCGGCCTTAAAGAAAGACAAAAATCGATGCATATTTTCCTTGATTAAAGTAGAACAAACTTGATATTAAATACCCTAAAATTTGGCATCATTGTGGACATTGGAGCCTAATTGAGCATTCTAAACCATTTTTCCACTATAGAGAGAAATTTTTACGCAATAAACCACTAATCAGTCATTTAATAATCACCCCCCTGGATGAGATGCGCAGAACGTTTGTGAACTTACGCTACTGCGCAACTACGTCATCAAGTAGCGTTGTGAATTGACTGCAGAATACATAAACACGCGCTCGATTTAGTTTCTGAATAAAATCGATGTAGTTTCTGAATCAAATCGGGGATGAATTTATGCTGTTCTTTGTTTTTCACTTATTCTATCTGCATTAATGTTTATCCTTTTGTTATCCTTTGTTTTGCATTTATTCTATCCTCATTTTTGTTCTATCTTGCCATCATTCTTTGTTTAACGTTTATTCTTTCCTCATTTTCCGTCTATCCTTTTGTAATTCTTTGTTTTTCATTTATTCTACCCGTATTTTCTGTCTATCCTTATGCTATCCTGTGTTTTTAAAATATTCTATCCTAATTTTCTGTCTATCCTTATGTTATTCTTTGTTTATCGCTTATTCTATCTCTATTTCTGTCTATCCTTATGTCATTCTTTGTTTTTCACTTATTTTATCATCATTTTCTGTTTATTCCTATGTTATTCTTTGTTTATTGCCTATTTTTTCCCCATTTTCCGTCTATCCTTTTGTTATTCTTTGTTTTTCGTTTATTCTATCCGCACTGATGTCTATCCGTTTGTTATCCTTTTGTTTTTCATTTATTCTATCCTCATTTTCTGTCTATCCTGCTCTTATTCTCTGTTTATTGTTTATTCTTTCCTCATTTTCCGTCTATCCTTTTGATATTCTTTGTTTTTTTCCATATGTTCTATCATCATTTTCTGTCTATCCTTATGCTATTCTTTGTTTATCGCTTATTCTATCTTCATTTTCCGTCTATCCTTTTTGTTATCCTTTGTTTTTTCATTTATTCTATCCTCATTTTCTGTCCATCCGGCTATTATTCTTTGTTTATCGTTTATTCTTTCCTCAGTTTCCCTCTATCCTTTTCTTATTCCTTTTTTTTTTCGTTTATTCTATCCGCATTAATGTCCTTCCTTTAGTTATCCTTTGTTTTTCATTTATTCTATCCTCATTTTCTGTCTATCCTGCTACTATTCTTTGTCCATCGTTTATTCTTTCCTCATTTTCCGTCTATCCTTTTGTTATCGTTTGTTTTTCAATTATTCTATCACCATTTTCTGTTTCTTCTTATGTTATTCTTTGTTTATTGCTTATTTTATCTTTAGTTTCTGTTTATCCTTATGTTATTCTTTGTTTTTCACTTATTCTATCATCATTTTCTGTTTATTGCTTTTCTCTCCTCATTTTCTGCCTATCCTGCTATTATTCTTTGTTTATCATTTATTCTTTCCATCTACCCTTTGGTTATTCTTCGTTTTTCGTTTATTCTATCCGCATTAATGTCTATCCTTTTGTTATCCTTTGTTTTTCATTTATTCTATCCTCATTTTCTGTCTATCCTGCTACTATTCTTTGCCCATCGTTTATTCTTTCCTCATTTTCCGTCTATCCTGTTGTTATCCTTTGTTTTCACTTATTCTATCCCCATTTTCTGTTTCTTCTTATGTTATTCTTTGTTTATTGCTTATTCTATCTTTAGTTTCCGTTTATCCTCATGTTATTCTTTGTTTTTCACTTATTCTATCATCATTTTCTGTTCATTCCTATGTTATTCTTTGTTTATTGCTTATTCTCTCCTCATTTTCTGCCTATCCTGCTATTATTCTTTGTTTATCATTTATTCTTTCCATCTACCCTTTGGTTATTCTTCGTTTTTCGTTTATTCTATCCGCATTAATGTCTATCCTTTTGTTATCCTTTGTTTTTCATTTATTCTATCCTCATTTTCTGTCTATCCTGCTACTATTCTTTGCCCATCGTTTATTCTTTCCTCATTTTCCGTCTATCCTGTTGTCATCCTTTGTTTTCACTTATTCTATCCCCATTTTCTGTTTCTTCTTATGTTATTCTTTGTTTATTGCTTATTCTATCTTTAGTTTCTGTTTATCCTCATGTTATTCTTTGTTTTTCACTTATTCTATCATCATTTTCTGTTCATTCCTATGTTATTCTTTGTTTATTGCTTATTCTCTCCTCATTTTCTGCCTATCCTGCTATTATTCTTTGTTTATCATTTATTCTTTCCATCTACCCTTTGGTTATTCTTCGTTTTTCGTTTATTCTATCCGCATTAATGTCTATCCTTTTGTTATCCTTTGTTTTTCATTTATTCTATCCTCATTTTCTGTCTATCCTGCTACTATTCTTTGCCCATCGTTTATTCTTTCCTCATTTTCCGTCTATCCTGTTGTTATCCTTTGTTTTCACTTATTCTATCACCATTTTCTGTTTATTCTTATGTTATTCTTTGTTTATTGCTTATTCTATCTTTAGTTTCTGTTTATCCTCATGTTATTCTTTGTTTTTCACTTATTCTATCAGCATTTTCTGCCTATCCTGCTATTATTCTTTGTTTATAATTCATTCTTTCCGTATATCCTTTGGTTATTCTTCGTTTTTCGTTTATTCTATCCGCATTAATGTCTATCCTTTTGTTATCCTTTGTTTTTCATTTATTCTATCCTCGTACTGTTTCTTTGACAAATTAGTTTGAAATAGTCTAAATATCTCAATTAAAAAAAAACATGGATTTTAGTGTACAAGCGTACATAAATCAACTGGTCAAATCAATGAAAGCTACTTCATGACGTCACAACAAAATAAGTGCACTCGCTCACTGAAACGACCCCACGCAATGAACTACGTGGGGGGTAAATCAGAAAATTGCATTTTTCTGATTTTAATGATATTTTTATGAACGGAAATGAATCCTAAAGTGTTATATACACCTCCAGGCCCATACTCATATATAATAAGCTTTTATTAACGATCCCAAGTGTATTCCACTTTAAGTGTTTTGATATTCACATGTATTTTGATAAATTATTAACACACTCTGATATCATCGTACTATGTGTCTCCCTATATATTCTCTCTCTCTCTCTCTCTCTCTCTCTCTCTCTCTCGTCCTCTCTCTCTCCCTCTCTCCCTCTCTCACCCACTCACTCACTCACCCACTCTCTCACTCACTAACACTCCGGACATATCAATCCGACACAAATGGGCCAAACGATCCACTCGGACAATCCAGAGGTATTAATGGATGCGGCGAACTATTTATTGGTCATGTGAAACATTTTGAGTAGGCCGGTGTCAGCAACCCCACTTTAAGATGAAAACAAAAATGAGATGGAGTGGTATTTACGGAGGATCAATTCGTCATAGTTGATGCTTAGTGTCTGGTGGGTAATGTTTCTTTGGTCTACAAACGACGATCCTGTTTCCGGATGGTTAGATTCTATTTATACTTGTCCGTTTCTGATTGTCTTTATTTGCCATGATCTTCAATATTAAAGTGGTGTTAGCTATACCTTGACATTGGCACATCGCATCATCATTGTCACCATTAACATCATCATACCCTCCCATGCCATATATATTGCAACATAGACCCACTCGTAATTCCTTCAGGACACACGCATAAATCAATTTTATGCACTGGCCATATAAAGACAAATGTTATAAAATATCTCAGGATTAGTTTCTTTACTTTACGATAATTTTTTTTTTAATTATATTGCTCATTCTCAAAACCTAATGGTCAATACACGATGTGCCATAACATTATAAAAACACATGCCCTGAAGGAAATGAGAGTGACGTTTTCTACTAAGGTTGTCAATTTCATTTGCATTATATGGGGTATAGATTTTGACACTTTTTGTTAGCAGAATTATTGAACAATTCATGGAATGTGTTCAATTTAAAGAAAGAGAAAACAATTTTGCGAGAAACCGTTGACTAATATGCGAGTCGAGACATTGCAAGTTTCTACCGTTGTCGTCTTTGGACCTTGGTAACTTAAGCATAACTCAATTGAGAAATGTTTTACCCTACATAATTTACAAACCGTGTATGACACATTATTTTCAACAATAGATATTTGTGATTTTTTTTTTACATTTGAGGAAAAACAAGAAAAATACGACATCATCAGTACCCTCAAATAACGATTTGTTACATAAGAAACTTTCTATTGTGGCCGGAGTCAACAACCCACTTTCAGGTGCAGGCAGAATGAAGGAAAATGATGTCTACGGAGCATCAAGCGATTAGTGGAGCTCACTTCGATTTGTGAAGCTTTGGAAAGCTTATTCTATTTTGGGTAGCTATGTTTTCATACGCATATACCGATAAAAACGACGCATATTTGTTAGATTGGACATCTGTAATCACCAACATCTGTTTTGGTGTCGTTTATTAAGTCTTTGATATAATCTACTTCAACCATCGAATTTTAGGAGATACAAAAAAGCACTAATTCACTTAATCTCTATTTTAATCCTGAATATTACAAGCGAAAAAAAAATCTATTGATATGTTCTGACACATTAGCCCACTCTTGTCCGCTGGCCTAATTCGGATCAGTTCTCGGCTCGCTCTCGGAATCTCTCCCCCGCTCGGAAAGC